>CAUPSL010001138.1:112500-122286 GCA_963514005.1 Raja brachyura
TGTATTTGATCAGGACTGCGTTTAATTGCAAAATTGGCACTCATTCCATAAGAAGATGCCGCTAATTACGTAATTTCCGGTTAGCGGTAAGATGGCGCGGAGTGCGTTATTTCAGGTTTGTGGCAAGATGGTGCTGACTGCAGATGGCATAGTGAAGACATCGTTGAATAATTCAAGAGAGCTTACTGCTATGTCTGTGGTGAGTGTGTTTGTTGGACGTTATTTAAAGCACGTTTTTGCTTCAGCAGCAACTACAGGCTTCAAACGTTTGAATCATTCGGTTTTATACACTGTATGTCTACCACGTTCTGAAGTTACTTGGCATTTTAATATTGGTTGAAGCGTGTGTGTGCGCAGAAAATGTATTGGTTGTAAAGTGTTTGCAGAAAATGTGTTTTGAAATGTTTTAAATTTTACAGCCAGATTTATCACTTCTGAAACATTTTAGATGCCAAAGGAATAAAGAAAAACAGAAATAATGCCTTACTGTTGATGAAATACAGTGAGCAAACGCGATAATTCCCAATATTTTCAATTTCGATGTCTGCACGGCCAATGGCCGCCAATCACTTTAGCTGTTGTTGTCCCTTCAGCTCTCGCTTCTATCTAACATAATCTCTGCTCACTTTTGTTATTCTGAAGTAGGATAAATGTCTCTCACACTTACCCCGATTTCCATAATTATTTACAGTGCAAAGATTTACCTTTTCAGCGGGTTTTAACGGGCCCGCTACACTGGAAACAATAGTGAGTGTTTACCTGCAGTTCATCGCGTAGCGTAGCAACAGTATGGGTCACGGGTCTCGACCCGACAGCCGTACAACCTCCCTATATATGTGTGTGTGTGTGTCTGTGTCTGTGTGTGTGTCTGTGTGTGTGTTTGTGTGTGTGTGTGTGTGTGTGTCAGTGTCTGTGTCTTTGTGTGTGTCTGTGTGAGAGTCTGTGTGTGAGTCTGTGTGTGTGAGTGTGTATATATGTGTGTGTTTGAGAGTCTGTGTGAGTGTGTGCGACTGTGTGTCTGTGTGTGAGTCTCTGACGGCCTGTGTGTGTGAGTCTATGTGTGTGTGTGAGTGTGTGTGCGTGTGTGTGTGTGTGTGAGTGAGTCTGTGTGTGTGTGTGTCTGTGTCTGTGTGTGTATATATATATGTGTGTGTGTGTCTGCATGTGTGTGTGAGTCAGTGTTTGTGTGTGTGCGTGAGTCTGTGTGTGAGTCTGTGTGTGAGTCTGTGTGTCTGTATGTGTGAGTGTCTGTGTGTGGGATCAACAAATAACAAAATAGTACGAATAATATAGCCTATCGTGGTTCAGTGCTTATTCGTTATGTTTAATAGCCTGACGGCTATCAGGAAGAACCTGTTCGTCAATGTGGATTTTACAGTTTTCAGTTTACAAAAGTCGGACGTGACTCCAGAAGTTGGGCATAGGTCAGCCAGTCCACAAGCCGTGATTCAATATATCAGTCCAGAGGCCATGAGTGAGTCAGTTAGTCTGTCCAAAGACCCCAAGGCACTGAGTGAGTCCAGAGGCCATGAGTAGGTCACTCACCGCCCCACCCCATCCGCACTGACATCACCCACCTCAAGACGCTGCCCTCAGCCTGGCTATAGGATGCTCCCTGTCCTGAAGCCACCCCCCCCCCACCCCGCCAGCCCCCGCCTCAAAAAACATGTTTGGCACAAATTCTTCAATGAGGCCAGAGGATTGAGAATTACAACAAAGCAATGGAATTCTTTAATTTGTCATAACCAAGAAATGGAAGGATGCACCTTGATGATGACAATCCAGAATTGCTGCAGGAATTGCTATACGATAGAACTGAACAACAGCGACTTGTTGAGGAGATTGGGCCTCTGCTAAATGCTGAGCAGAGAGCAATGTATGCACTCAATTTAACAGAAGGTGAAGACGTTCCCCTTCAGCAGACCCAATTCCCCATTCAATCAAGTTTTGCTATGACGGTCCATAAAGCACAAGGACAAACAATGCAGAAGGTGTTGATCTACTTCGACAAACTGGTATTTCAGCATGGTAAACTATATGTGTCTCTTAGCCGATGAAAGATGAAGGTAAATGTTAAAGTTTTCCTGAAGGATGGAGCATCGACCAAGAATGTTGTCATTAAAAGCGTGCTTCGTTGAATGATGACTTCTGAGATAAATTCTCAGATTTTCTTTGTTAAAATTTGACCGCTCAATCTCTCTATATTTATATTGTCTCCTTTTTATCAACAGGAAATAGACATAAAGACGCAACATAAAGCAGCAACAAGAGATAACAAGAAAGAACTTAATAATTCTCATCTTTAAGATTATTTCACATTTTAAAATTCAATAAATCCTTTGTCCACTTTTCATGCCTGCGTATTCTTCATCACAATGGGAACCTAATGGGCAGGAATGGTTGCTCTGTGGGAGAGCCACTAAGAGTGCATAGGGGGAGGTTGTGGGGAGATGGACTGAATGCGTCGGGGGAGGGGAATGGCAAGGAGCAAAGTGGAGGGGTGAAGGGAGGAGGGGTGGCTGAGTGAACTGCCAGCGTACCAGGCGTGAGTGACTGCACTGCCAGCCCACCAACCATGAGTAAGTGAACTGCCTGCCCACGAGCCGTGAGTAAGTGAACTGCTTGCCCACGAGCCGTGAATAAGTGAACTGCCAGCCCACCACGTTAAGTGACTGAAGTGCCAGCCCGCCACGTTAAGTGACTGAAGTGCCAGCCCATCAGCCGTGAATGACTGCACTGTCAGCCCACTAGCCATGGGTAAATGAACTGCCAGCCCACGAGCCGTGAGTAGGTAAACTGCCAGCCCACCAGCTGTAAGTGACTGAAGTGCCAGCCCACCAGCCGTGAATGACTGCACTGCCTGCCCAATAAATCCATTGTTCATCCCTATCCCCCTTCTCTCTTACAGAGTCTGGCACATGTTTGCCAGATGTCGATGTGCAGAACATCAAACTTACTCCACCAAGCTGGCTACCTCCTTTCCCCTTACTCCCCCACGCTAGCTATCTCCCATCCCTTACTCCTCCAAGCTGCCTACCTCCCATCCCTTACTCCCACATGCTGGCGACCTGTGATTCTCCTTACTCCCCCAATCTGGTTGCCTCCCATCCCCCTTACTCCCCCAAGCTGGCGACCTCTGATTCTCCGAATGCCCCTGTCCCACTTAGGAAACCTGAACGGAAACTCTGGTGCCATTGCCCGCGAACCAAGGTTTCCATGGTGTCGCCGGACATTTTGATCACTCGGCTGGAAAGTCTCAAGCTGGATCGACGGAAGCGTGAGCTGCAGCTACAGATTGCACACACACACACAAACACATTGCGAAGGTGGGGGCCAGGGACAGCGGAGGAGTGCTGTCTGCGCATTGAAGAGGAAGGTAAACGGCTGCCACAGAGCACCGTAAGTCCTTTAGAGAGCGCGGAGTGGGGGAGAGAAGGGAGGAGAAGGGGAGAGAAAAGGGGGGGGGAAGAATGGGTGGAGACAGTTTTAAGAAGTTTAATAACGTTAGCGGGCATTTTACCTACCGGTGGGTCTTCTAGATCCTGAAAACTCAAAAGAGCCAATCAAAATGGCAGGTCAGCGAAGGAGATGGCCTTCGACTGCCTGTAAGTAAATAGCGACCTCACTCCACTGGCTTCGACCAAACGGCGACCCATTTTTAGTCGAGGCCTGTTTGGATTTTGTTGAAACAATCGAAGCAACCTAGATGAAGCCTCGACCATGCGGAAACCACTTTTGACTGTTAGGGAGAGTGACCAAAATCTCCGGCTACTTCATGGAACCTTGGGTCACGGGCAAGGTCACCAGAGGTTTCCATTCAGGTTTTCTAAGTGGGACAGGGACATTACTCCCCCAAACAGGAGACCTTCCATCTCTCATTTCCCGCAGACTGGCCACCTCCATACCTTATCCCCCAAGCTATCTACATCCCATCCGGTACCCCCCCCCCCCAGGTGAGTACCCCCCATTCGTTAATCCTCCAAGCTGGCCACCTCCAATCCCCTTACTCCCCCCAAGCTGGCTGCCACCGCACTGTCACGGGCAGTGGGTCGGCAGCGCACACACACATGGGGCCGGGTGGAGCGGGGTCGCGGCTCCGGGCAGTGGACACACGGGGCCATAAACCCAGCAACATCCCCGTCAGCCGCAGCAGAGCTGGGGACAGTCTGGTCGCTCCACCCACCCAGAATCATTGACCGCTCTGCACCAGCACTTGCACCACGACCCCCTACCAGGGTGATTCACCCCCTTCCCCCCCCCCGCCCCACGGTGATTCACCCCCCGGACCCCCGCAATGGGGTGATTCACCCAGGTGACGGGCTGTCTGTAGCCTTTGCCGCCGCGTTTCAGCCACCAATCACCAAACAATATTGCCAAGTGCAGGAACTATCATTGCAGTAGTGGGGAGGTGTCCGACTGACCTAAGGCTACAGATATGCATGGAGGCGAGAATCATTTATCATTTCTGGATATGGTTGACATTTTCTTTCATTATTCCCCGCACAACATGAATTCTGAAGAATTCCGAAGAACACAGTGAGGTCAGGAAAAACTTGCTTTATTTGTTACATAAGGCACAAATGCGTCAAGACTTTCTTTTGTACAGCTAACCCATTATTTGTCCACCATACCTTGCAGTAGAAATCGTCAGTCTCTTCATAAAGGCAAGAGTGGGCATGTTGCTGTAGAAACTCCTCAGAGGAAAGCCCCTTGTAGGATAGGAAACATTTGCTAATCTAATCAAATCCATGAAACAAATAAAACACAACAGCGGCCAAACAATATTGCCAAGTGCAGGAACTCTCTTTGAAGTAGTGGGGAGGTGTGCGACTGCCCTACGGCTACACATATGCATGGAGGCGAGCATATTTTCTTATGATTTCTGGAGATGGTTGGCATTTTCTTTCATTATTGATAGTACAACCTGAATTCTGAAGAATTCCAAAGAGCACAGTTGTCAAAGTTCGTCACTTAAAGAAAGCAGGCAGCAACAAAATTGTTAAAGGTAAACCAAAGCAATATTTTAATCAATTTGCCAGAGGTAGTGGTGAGATCTACAAAGAGCACACACGTTACTCAGTGCTTCTCGGGCTCCACTCAAGTAACAAAAGAAAGTTTTTTTATCAATAAAACACACCTTCTAAATCTGAGTGAAAGATCCGTAGCATAAGGGAAACAAGGGTGGCAGGACCCATATATTTGCAATGTCAGGCTTATTCTCAAATCTTGGCACAGCTTCAATACAGCTGACCATTCCGGAAGGACAACTAACTCCATTTTGTTTTCAAATAACTTCTATCTTGGTTCCAGAATGGGCATCCGTCTGTGAACTAAAACAAGCTTGTAAGACTTGGATGAAAGCCACTACCTTGTCCTTAGCTGGGACAGGCAGTTCAGACAGATATCTAATACGGTGCTGAGCCCAGCAATACATCTCATTGTTAATACATTGTTAATACATTGTTTCAATGATTAGTATAAAAGTTTCTAAGATTTTCCCACTTTATTCTGCTGGGATAATTCTCTTTGAAATTTGACTGCTTTCTGTTCGTCAGCAAATCTCCATTGTGCGCAAGAGCAAGATAGGTTGTGTGTGAAACCGCAAGAGAGGGTTGCATGTGTGAGAGAGGGAGTGTGTGTCTGAGAGAGAAAGAGTTTGTGAGAGAACAAGAGAGTGAACAAGAGAGAGAGGGAATGTGTGTGTGTGTGTGTGTGAGAGAGAGAGAGAGAGGGGGCGGGGGAGAGGGACGGAGGAGACGTGGGGACAGAGGAAGCTATTTAATTCTAGCTGAGAGAGGCACCGGAAGGAAGGGGTGTCGATGGCGTGTATGACAGGGAGCAAGAGAGAGAGTGTGTGAGAGAGAGGAGGGGGGCACACGCTGGTGAAGTGGAGAGAATTTGTGTACGAGTGGGGGGGGGGGGTGTAGAGGGAGGGGGAGAGAGAGTAATGTATATGTGTATCTTTAAGGGACATTGGTCAAGTTGCAATTGGAGTATTGCATACAGTTCTGGTCACTCCATTACAGGACTGATGTGGAGGCTTAGGGGAAGGTGCAGGGATGGCTAACCAGAATGGTTAAAAAACAAGGAACTGCAGATACTGGTTTACAAAAAAGGACATAAAGTGCTAGAGTAACTCAGCGGGACAGGCAGCATCTCTGGAGAGAAGGAATGGGTGACTGAAGAAGCGACCCAGAACGTTACCCATTCCTTCCGGCATTTTGTGTCTACCTAAACAGCGCCTATCTGTCCACATGGCGGTGTGCCCGCAGGCTGGAGGAGCGGGCAAAGGCCTTGCCACAGAGCGGGCAGGTGAAGGGGTGCTGGCCGGTGTGGACTCTCCGGTGCTCCAGCAGGTGGCCAAGGTTGGTGAAACCCTTGCCACACTCAGCGCAACCAAACGGTCTCTCTCCGGTGTGTATCCGTTGGTGCTCCCGCAGCCCCCGTGCTCTCTTGTCGCAGTGGGAGTAGCTGCTCACCGGCATGGGCCCGTCGGTGGGCACGCAATTCCCTCGAGCTGTCAAACTGCTCACCGCAGTATGGGCAGTCGTAGGGCTGGCCACTGGTGTGCACATGCTGGTGAGACAGGGCGTGGGAGGCCATGGCAAAGCCCTCTCCACACACCGGGCTGGGGAAGGGACGGTCACTGGTGTGCACCGGCTGGTGGGACAGCAGAGAGGTGGAGCTGGTGAAGCCCTTGCCACGCTGGGCGCAGGTGTAGGGAGGCTCGCCGGTGTGGGTGTGCTGGTGGGACAGCAATTTGTCAGAGCGGGTGAAGCCCTTGCTGCACTGGGAGCAGCTGTAGGGGCGCTCGCCGGTGTGGGTGCGCTGGTGCACCAGCAGGTGATAGGACTGGGTGAAGCCCTTGGCGCACTGGGCACAGGTGTAGGGCCGCTCCCCGGTGTGCACGCGCCTGTGCACCTTCAGCTCAGGCGACGACTTGAAGCCTTTGCCGCATTCGGAGCAGGTGAAGGGCCGCTCACCGCTGTGCACCCGCCGGTGATCCCGCAGCGCCGACAACCGGACAAAGCTCTTCCCGCAGGTGGAGCAGCCATAGGGCTTCTCGCCCGTGTGTACCTGCCGGTGGATCTTCAGGTCATTCGTCGTCTTGAAGCTCTTGCCACAGTGGGAACAGGTGAAGGGCCTCTCGCTGGAGTGCACACGGTTGTGCTGCAGCAGGTTGGCAGAGCGGGTAAAGCTCTTCCCGCACTCCGAACAGTCGAAGGGGCGTTCTCCCGTGTGCACCCGCCGGTGGATCTCCAGCAGGCTCGGCTTCTGCCAGGCCTTGCCACACACATAACGCTTCTCCTTGTTGTGCCCCATCTTGTGGTCCTCCACCGAAGCTCAGCCCCTCGCAGCGCAGCCGCACACCGAGCAGTTGAAGGGGCGTCACCGGCACCCTGGCCGCCCTCAATGGCCGCTCACGTCCCCGTCTCTCCGTCCACAGCAACGGTTCCTAAACCCTGCAGGAGGGGAACACAGAGGGTCAACAAGCTGGCAAACAGGACATTACTAGCACATATTGGGTGCATTTATTGCGGAGGAAACCGTTATGTAATTCTGCGCGGCACAGTGGTGCAGCGGTACAGTTGCTGCCTCACCGCGAGACCTTGTTTCGATCCTGACTACGGCTGCTGTCTGTGCGGAGATTGCACGTTCTCCCCTTAACCCGTGTGGGTTTTTCCTCCGGGTGCTCCAGTTTCCTCCAACATTTCAAAGACGTTCAGGGTTGTAGATTAATCGGCCTGTGCAAAATTGTCCGCGCGGACTCCGTGGGTCGAAAGACTTGTTTCCACGCTGCATCTCTGAACTAAACTAAACCAAAGGGTCTCGACTCAAAATGTCACCCATTCATTCTCTACACAGATGCTGCCTGCCCCACTGATTTACTCCAGCACTCTGTCTCTGTCTCCCTTTCTCTCTCTCACTCTCTTCGTCTCTTTCCCTCCGTCTCCCCCTCTCTGTCGCGCTCTCTCTCTCACTCTGTCTGTCTCTCTCTCCCTCTCTATCTGCCTCTCTCTCTGTCCCTGTCTCCCTCTCTCTTTGTGTGTGTCTCTGTCTATTTCTCTGTATCTCCCTCTCTCTTTGTCTGTTTCTCTCTTTCTGCCTCTCTCGCCCTCTGTCTCTCTCCCTTTGTGTTTCACTCTCTCTGCCCGTCTCTCTCTCCCTCTGTCTCCGACTGTGTGTCTCTCTCTGTGTCTATCTCTCTATCTCTCTCTCTGTATCTCTCTCACTGTCTCTGTCATTCCCTCTCTCTGTATCTGTCTCTCTGTAGTCTCTCCCTCTCTCTCTCTGCCGCTTTATTTCTCTCCCGCTCTCTGTCTCTCTCACCCTGTCTGTCTCTTCCTGTCTCTCGGTCTCTCTCTCTCTCCATCTCTCTCAGTCTCTGTCTCACTATCTACCTCTGTATCTCTGTATGTCTCTCTGCCTCTTCCTCTCTCTCTCTGTCTCACTCTTTCTCAGTGTCTCTCTCTCCCTCTTGCTGCCTCTGTGTGTGTGTGTGTGTATGTGTCTCTCTCACTCTCTTGCCATCTCCCTCTCTCTGTCTCTCTCTCTCTATCTGTCTGTGTCTCTCACTCTCTCGCTGTCTTTCAATCTATCTCTCTCCCTCTCTCTCTCTCTCTCTCTCTCTGTCTTATTCTGTCTCTGTGTCACTCTCTCTCATTGTCACTCTCTCGGTCTCTCTCTCTCGGTCTATTTCTATCTGTCTCTCCCTCTCTAATACTCTCTCTTTCTCTCTCCCTCTCGCTGCCTCTCTATCTGTCTCTTTCTCTGTGTGTCTCTCTGTTTCTCCCTCTCTGTATCTCTCTTTGTGTATGTCTGTCTCTCTCTGTTCTCTTTCTGTCTCTCTCTCTCACTCTCTCTCTCTCTTGGTTTCCCTGTTTCACCCTCTGTCTCTCACTCTCTCTCTCTCTGTATCTCTCTGTCTGTCTCATTGTTTCTGTCACTCCCTCTCTCCAGGTCTCTCTCACTCCTCTCTCTGTCTCTCTCTCCCTCTGTCTCTGTCTGTCAGTCTCTCTCTGTCTCTGGTCTCTCTCTCTGTTTCTCTCTCTCTGTCAGGCGCTCTCTCTCTCTCTGTCTCCCTCTCTCTGTCTCTCTCCTTCTGCCTCTCTCTGTCCCACTCTCGCTTTGTGTCTTTCCGTCTCTGTCTCTCTCTCCCACTGTCTGTGTGTCTCTCTCTCCGTATCTGTCAGTCTCTATCTCTCTCACACAATCTCTCTCCGTCTGTCAGTCTCTCTCTGTATCTCTCTCTCTCTCTCTTTGTCTGTCTCTACCTTTCTCTGTCTCTCCCTTACTTTCTCTGTCTCTCTCTCTCTCCCGTCTCTCACTCTCTCTGTCTCTCTCTCTCCCCCTGTCTCTCCTCTCTCCGTATATCTCACTCTGTCTCTTCTCTCTCTCTCTCTCTGTCTCTCTCTCTTCTCTGTCTCTCTCTCTCCTCTCTGTCTCTCCGTGTCTCTCTCTCTCCCTCTATATCTCTCTCCCACTCTCTGTGTGTATGTCTCTCCTTGTGTCTCTCTCTGTATCTCTCTCTCTCTCTGCCTCTCACTCTGTCTCTCTCTCTATCTGTCCATCTCTCGCTCTCTATTTCTCTCTCCCTCTCTCTCTGTCTCTCCCGCTCTCTGAGTGTCTCTTTCTCGCTACCTCTCTGTCTCTCTCTCTCTCTCCCTCTGTCTCTCTCTCCATCTCCCTGTGTCTGTTTCTTTCTCCCGTTCTCCCTCTGTGTCTTTGTATGTCTCACTGTCTCTCTCTCTCTCTCTCTCTCTCTCTCTCTCTCTCTCTCTCTTT
>CAUPSL010001138.1:122486-254106 GCA_963514005.1 Raja brachyura
GCAAATATTAGATTGGTTAACTTACTACAGTAAATGTAGTATTCTAAATTGGAGGGGAGAGAAAGGGGTGATAGAGAGAGTGAGGGAAGGGAGGGCAGAGAGAGGAGGGTTTCGCCTTTATTTGGTGATGGATTGGTTGGTTTAATAAAAATAGAGGCGAGATAGGGTGAGGGGAAGATAGAGGGAAAGAGAGAAATAGGGGAGAGGCGGGGGTAGAGGAGGGGTAGAGTGGGATTGGGGAGAGATAGAGGGAGAGATGGGGAGAGAGGAGAGACAGGGGGAGAGGGTGGGGAGGGAGACTGGATGGAGATAGGTGTTAGTGAGGCAGAGTGAGAGAGAGGGAGAGAGAGGGAGAGAGAGGGGGAAGGAGGGGGAAAGGGAGAGGGGAGAGTGCGTTGGCGGAGAGAGAGGGGGAGTAGAGAGGGGAAAGTGAGTGAGAGGGAGGGGAGAGCCCGTATGAAATGGAGTGAGAGAGAGGTGGGAGTCTGATAGCGGATATGGGGTAGTAAGTGGAGATAGATAGAGCGGTCGGGATGGGTACAGAAACGGGGGCGGAGAGAGGGAGGAGGAGACCGAGCGAGGGTAGAGGGTGTGATGAGAGAGGGGAGGGAGAGGGGTGAGTGATAGAGGGGGGGTAGAGAGTGAAGAGCGAAACATGGGGAGAGACAGAGTGGGGAGAGAGAGAGGAGGGACAGAGAGGAGGGGCAGATAGGAGGGACAGAGTGGGGAAGTGAGAGGGGATAGGTAGACGGGAGAGATAGAGCATAGGCAGGGGGAGGGGAGAGATATAGAGTGGAGGGGAGATTGCGGAGAGAGAGAGGGGAGGAGAAAGGTGGGGGAGGGGGAGAGAGGGGGGAACGGGAGAGAAAGCGGAGAGAGAAGGGAGAGAGAGAAAATAGAGAGAGGGCTAGAGAGAGAGAGAGAAGAAAGAGATAGAGAGGGAGGGAGGGAGAGAATGAGATAGAGGTTGAGATAGGATGGATAGAACGAGAGGGGGAGAGGGTTGTCAAAAAATAGTCAAAAAAATAGAGAGAGTTCAGTGGAGATTTACTAGAATGTTGCCTGGGTTCCAGCAACTAAGTTACAGAGAAAGGTGGAACAAGTTAGGTCTTTATTCTTTGGAGCGCCGAAGGTTAAGGGGGGAGTTGATTGAGGTCTTAAAAATGATGAAAGGGATAGAAAGATTTGACGGGGGGGGGGGATAAGCATTTGCCATTGAGGGTAGGGAAGATTGAAACAAGAGCGCATGGCATGAGAATTAAGGGACAGAAGTTTAGGGGTAACATGAGGGGGAACTTGTTTAGTCAGAGAGTGGTGGCTGTGTGGAATGAGCTTCCAGCAGAAGTGGTGGAGGCAGGATCGATTTTAACATTTAAAAATAAAGTGGATAGGTATATGGACGGGAAGGGAATGGAGGGGTATGGTCTGACTGCAGGTAGATGGGACTAGAGGCAAAATAAATGGTCGGCACGGACTGGAAGGGCCGAGAGGGCCGGTTTCCGTGCTGTAATTGTTATACGGTTACATGGTTATAGAGATAGAGGGAGTGCGATAGGAGGGAAAGAAGAGATAGAGGTTGAGATAGGGTGGAGAGAACGAGAGGGGGGGAGGTTTGTCAAAAACTTGTTTAATTTATTTTTGTAAATGTATTATTATAAAGTATTGGGGGAGAATGAGGTGGTGTGATAAAGATGGGTGAGAGAGAAAGGGGGGATAGAGAGGGCAGAGAGAAAGGGGAGAACTTAGTCTTCATTTGAACTTAGTTTAATTTATTTAGACAAACTTTAGACGAGGCGACGGGAGGGGAGAGGGGAGGAAAGAGATACAGGTGCCACTTGGCGATTTAAAGGGCCTGTCGCACTTGGCGATTGAGAGACTAAGGAAGAGGGAGATTGGGAGATAGAGAGAGGGGGAGAAATGGCGAGAGAAAGAGGGGCGATAGAGAGGGGCGAGAGATGGTGGGCGGGAGTGAGAGGGGATGGAGAGAGGGGAGAGAGGGGGGAGAGTGTGAAGAGAGAGAGCGGAGAGAGTGAGGGGAGAGAACGAGAGAGAGAACGAGGGGGGGTGGAGTGGGGAGCGGGAGAGGGGGTAGAGAAAGTTGGGGTAGACTGAGTGGGAGAGAGAGGGGGCGGGGAGAGACGGGGGAGAGTGACCGAAAGAGAGAGATGGGAGAGAGAGAATGAGAGGGGAGAGAGATCGGTGAGGGAGTGGGGAAGAGAGAGGAGAGAGAGTGCGATTAACGTGGGAAAAGAGGGGAAGAGAGCGGGAGAGAGAGGGTTCAGAGATACAAGGGGGGCGAAATGGGTGGAATTGCAGAGAGGGCATAGAGAGAGAATGAGGGCATAGAATGCCGTGAGATGGGTGGAGGAGTGAAATGAGGGAGGGAACATGAGGGAGAGACAGAGGAAGAAGAGAGGGGGAGAGGGCGGAGAGACGGGTGCGATAGAGAGGGGGAGTGAGCAGAAGGGTGAGAGCGAAGCGGGGAGAGAGAGGGGTGGAAAGTTTGGGGAGGGGTAGATAGAGCGGGGGAAAGATGGGTAGACAGAGAGGGGGGAGAGGGAGGGGGGTAAAGAGAGTGTGGGGAGAGTTGGGAGAGAGGAGGGAGGGGAGGGTAAGAGAGAGGGAGAGAGAGATGGAGGAGAGAGAGTGAGGGAGAGGGTAGGGAGTGGGAGAGAGAGAGGGGGCGTGTTTGAGAAAGAGGGAGAGGAGAGGGAGTGAGGGGAGAGAGAGATTGAGGGTGGGAGAGAGGTGGAGAGCGGGGAGAGAGAGAGTGGGGAAAATACGATGGGGATAGAGAGGGAATAAAGAGAGGAGAAGAAAAACAGGGGCGAGGGAGAGGGCGGAGAGCGGCGGGAGGGAGTGAGAAAAGGGGAAGGAGAGAGAGGGTGGGGTGAGTTAGAGGGGGAGAGAGATCGTGGAAAAAGGTCGAAAGCGCGAGAGAGATTCGTAGTGTGAGAGGGAGAGAGAGGGGGGTTGAGATAAGTAGGAGAATGGGAGAGGGGGTGGATGGATAGCGAGGAGAGAGTGAAGGAGAGAAATATGTGAGGGGTAGAGAATGATGAGGGAGAGAAAGAGTGGGGGCGGAGAGAGAGCGGGAGACATAAGGGGAGAGAGATAGAACGGGAGAGAGAGGGGGGGGAGAAAGCGGAGAGAGAGGAGCGAGAGGGATGTCCCTTCTGTGTTTCTCGATGGAAGCCGATAAGGCATTAATAAACCGACTTGTTTGGAAGACACGCCACTGAACTGCGAGCTGGTTTACTTTGTGTCTGCCTCAGATACAGGGTACAAATATAGCAGAATATAGCACTAACTCCCCCCTGCACACAGGGTGGGGAGTGTAAAGAACCAGCTGGAAGAGGCATGTACTCTAGATCACTGGGATCTGATTTGGAGTTAGCGGGAACTGTACAAAAGGGACGGATTGCATCTTAACAGGTGGGGGACCAGCATTGTGGCAGGCAGGTGTGCCACTGCTACACGGGTGGTTTTAAAATGAATAAGTGTGTGGGGTTTCAAATGAGATAGTCGAGAATGGAGTTAAAGGGAAAGAGAGGAAAGGGATGGTTAATGACCCGCAGAATTGATGAGAAAGGAAGCTCACATAGGGATAGGAACGTATCGCCAAGTGTAATAGGAATCAATGTGAAAGGTGAAATGCGTAAGGAATCAAAATAATTGTATATGAATGCGCGAAGTATAAGAAGTACAGTAGATGGGCTTGAGGCTCAGTTAGAGGTTGGTAGATATGACATTGTGGGGATTACTGAGAAGTGGCTGCAGGATGATCGGGCCTGGGAATATTCAGGGTTATACCTATAGAAAGAACAGGCAGGTTGGCAGAGGAGGTGGGTAGCTCTGCTGGTGAGGGATGGAATTCAGTCCCTTGCGAGGGAAGGCATAGGGACTGACGAGGTAGTGTCATTTTGGATTGAGTTGAGGAATTGTAAGGGCAAGAAGACACTAATTGGTGTTATTTACTGACCCCGAAATAGTACCCCGGATGTAGGGTGTAAGTTGCAGCAGGAGGCATGTAACAAAGGTAATGCCACTGTGGTGATGGGGGATTTCAATATGCAGGTAGCCTGGGAAAATCAGGTTGGTTCCGTACCCCAAGAAAGATAGTTTGTAGAATGCTTCCGAGAAGGATTCTTAGAGCAAATTGTAATGGAGCCGACCGGAGAAAAGGCTATTCTGGATTTATTGTTGTCCAATGAACCAGATATGATTAAGAGAACTCGAAATTAAGGAACCGTTTGGAGGTAGTGATCATAATATGGTTAGTTTTAATCTGCTATTTGAGAAGGAGAACGTTAAATCGGTAGTGGCAATGATGCAGTTGAACAAAGGGGACTACGAAGGCATGAGAGGGGAGCTGGCCAAAGTTGACTGGAAAGGAATCCCAGCTGGAATGACGGTGGAACAGCAATGGCAGGAATGTCTGTACATAACCCGGGAGAAGCAGGATCATTTAATTCCAAAAAGGAAGAAACATTCTAAATGGGATTGGACGCAAGCGAGGCTGAGAAGAGAAGTTGGGGATAGAATAAAACTAAAAGAAAAAATATTTAACACTGCAAAGGGTAGCCGGAAACCAGAGGATTGGGAAACTTTCAGAGGACAACCGAAGGAAAGAAAACGGGCAATACGGGCTGAAAAGATGGAGTACGAGGGGAAGCTGGCCAGGAATATAAAGAAGGGCAGTAAAAGCTTATTTAGATGTGTTAAGGGAAAAAGAGTAGCAACGTCAATTGTGGGTCCCTTGAAAGCAGTCACGGGTGAAATTATTATGGGCAACAAGGAAATGGCAGAAGAGTTGAATAGGTACTTCGGATCTGTCTTCACTAAGGAAGACACAAATAATCTCGCAGATGTATTGGAGGACAGAGGTTCTAAGGGGGTAGAGGAACTTAAATTAATTTTCATTAGGCGAGAAATAGTATTGGGTAGGCTAATGGGACTGCAGGATGATAAATACCCTGGGCCTGATGGTCTGTATCCCAGGGTCCTCAGGGAGGTGGACGCATTGTTGATAATGTTCCAATGTACAATAGATTCAGGAGCAGTTCCTGTGGATTGGAGGATAGCTAATGTTGTCCCACTTTTCAAGAAAGGAGCGAGAGAGAAAACGGGGAATTACCGACAAGTTAGCCTGACTTCGGTGGTAGACAAAGACATGGAAAATAGGTGCAGGAGGAGGCTATTCGGCCCTTCGAGCAAGCACCGCCACTCATTGTGATCATGGCTGATCGTCCCCTATTAATAACCCGTGCCTGTCTTCTATCCATATCCCTTGACTCCACCAGCCCCTAGATCTATATCTAACTCTCTCTTAAACTCATCCATTTGGTGGGAACGATGCAGGAGTCAATTATAGAAGAGGTAATAATGAGGTATTTGGATAGCAGTAAAACGATTAGCCCAAGTCAACATGGATATATGAATGGGAAATCATGCTTGACTAACTTTCTGGAATGTTTTGAGGATGTGACAAGTAAAATGGATGAAGCGGTGCCAGTGGATGTAGTGTATCTAGACTTTCAGAAAGCCTTTAATGAGTTCACGCACGGGAGACTGGTGACTAAAATTATAGTACATGGTACTGGGGGTAGGGTGTTGACATGGATAGAAAATTGGATCGCAGACCGGAAGCAAAGAGTAGGAGTGAACGGGTCCTTTTCAGAATGGCAGGCAGTGGCGAGTGGGGTGCCACAAGGCTCGGTGTTGGGGCCGCAACAGTTTACCACATATATTAATGATTTGGAAGAGTGAATTAGGAGCAACACTAGCAAGTTTGCGGATGACGCGAAGCTGTGCGACAGTGTGCATTGTGAAGAGGATGTTAGGAGGTGGCAGGGTGACATGGACAGGTTGGATATGTGGGCAGATGCGTGGCAGATGCAGTATAATATAGGTAAATGTGAGGTTATCCACTTTGGCGGAAAAAGCCAGGGCCATATTATTATCTCAATGGAGCTAGGTTACGTAAGGGAGAGGTACAACGAGACCTGTGTGTCCTTGTACACTTGTCACTGAAAGTTGGCGTGCATGTACAGCAGACAGTGAAGAAAGCTAATGGAATGTTGGCCTTCATAACAAGATGATTTCAGTATAGGAGTAAAGAGGTTCTTCTGCAGTTGTATAGGGCTCTGGTGCCATCTGGACTATTGTGTACAGTTTAGGTCCCCTAATTTGTGGATCGACATCCTTGCGATTAAGGCAGTGCAGTGTATGTTCACGAGATTTATCCCTGGGATGGCGGGACTGTCAAATGGGGAAAGATTGAAAAGACTAGGCTTTTATTCACTGGAGTTTAGAAGGATGAGGGGTGTTCTTATATAAACATATAACATTATAAAAGGACTGGACAAGCTAGATGCAGGAAAGATGTTCCCAATATTGGGCGAGTCCAGAACCAGGGGCCACAGTCTTAGAATAAGGGGAGGCCATTCAAGATTGAGGTGAGAAAAAAACTTTTTCACCCAGAGAGTTGTGAATTTATGGAATTCCCTGCCGCAGAGGGCAGTGAAGCCCAAATCACTGGATGGATTTCAGAGAGAGTTAGATAGAGCTCTAGGGGCTAGTGGAGTCAAGGGATATGGGGAGGAGCCAGGCACGGGTAATTGATAGGGGACGATCAGCATGATCACAATGAATGGCGGTGCTGGCTCGAAGGGCCGAATGTTCTACTCCTGCACAGATGTTCTATGTTTCTACAACCTTTAAGAAACATTTAGACGGGTACCGTTTGAGACGGATTTTGGAAAAACACCGGCAAGTTGGACTGGAATAGAAGGGCCATGTTGAATTGGAGTGGACGCGTTGGGCTGAAGATTTTTCCGTACTGCATGACCCCATGACTCTCTGATTGCATGAAATGGGACAGTGGACCCTGGGGGAAGGGCACACCCCAATCAATACATGGGGACCATATGTCTTTAAATAGTTCTTGTTTGTCCATTAAGACAAATCTTATTATTTCCAAATATCGGGTCTCCGACATTTCTATGGTCCACATTTTAATTGTGGGGGTTATAGAGCCTTTCCAATATGTTAATACATTTTTCCCCAATTATTACACTATAATCAATAAAAGTTCTTTGATTCGAAGTAATACATTGATTTGGTTCCGTTATTCTTAATATTATTAATTTTGAGTCAGGAACCAGTTTGGTAATTACAACTTCTGAGATTATCTTAAAAATGTCCATCCAAAAATTATTAATTTTCATACAACTTACGAATGAGTGCATTAGGTTAGCCTCTCAGTGTTGACATTTATCACAAATAGGGGAAACACTTGGAAAAATTCTATTCAGTCACTTAGAAATAGTCTGCGACCATCTTTAATGTAGTTGTTTTTTACTAATAAAAAACGCTAATTCCATACTTCTTAGGATTCTGGTGTCCTTCATAAAATAGACGTGAGACGGTGGAGTATCCAAATTGATCTTAAATCATGCCATCCCTAGTCTACTATGCTCGTGTAGACCAGAATGTAAAATGTAATGGCATCTGCAGCCAATTCCATCCTATCTAGGCACAACGTTTGCAATGTTTACCGCCGATGTGCTGATATTAGTGTCATAACTAAGGATGTAGCTGGAACCCCTTGGTGAAGTAATGTTTCCACATTTACAACAACCAACTGCATAATCTTGTAATGGGAGAACTTGTGTTAAGATCTATTAACAGCTCAATATCCGGGTTGAACCCGATAGCGTAGTTCCCTTACCGTTGCAGCCGTAGTGTCTCTATAACTGAATTATTGTCAAATACCATTTAAAATGAACTGCAAAAACGTCAGTAATCTCTACCGTATTAAATGTAACATTAGCACTTAACAAAAACACTTCTGATCCCCTCAATATAAATGTACTGTTGTTTGGGTGCTCTCCCTGCACACTGCAGCGAGCAGTTTCATGACTTGATGTGACAACCTGAGGCATAAGTCAATCAATTCAAAATGTGTAAGTCAATAATTGTTTTACTTTGTGAAGGCCGGTCTCCTGAACCGCAGTTTGAAACAGCAAGTTCTCGTTTTTTGGAATAAACGTATATCGTTGTGCCATAATGCCTGGTGAAGCGGGCGACATGGGCGCTTGGCCATTCCAATGGAACGAACCCAAGCGAGGTCTTGCTGACTGTTTTAAGACCCGGTTAATGAGGAAGACAAAAAGATCATTCCTGCTATTGAAGCTAGAATGTATTTCTCCGCACTGTTGTGCCACATATTTTTTTGCAATCAGTGAATAAACATGCACCAACATGTCGATATTCGATGTAGTATTGGACCATACATTCATCATACTTTGATATCCCAAACTTATTGTGTGTTACCATCGATCTGAACTGGGTGATACACCAGGGGCAAGGAGATTAATTACAGGATATTTTTATTTGATTACCATGTGACTAACATATGTCACCATCGTAGAGCAGCAACTTGAATTTGAGCAGGTAAAATATGTACATTCGCTTAAAAACCCCATACTCGTGGGTGGATTTTGTGTATATATTATTTGATACCAACAACTGAAAAATTGGTAACTCTTGCAATCTCGAATACCTCATAGTAGGTAATGGTATACGGAGCTTCCCATCTTAGAGTTCTAAGCATCAGTTTATAATAACTGAATTCAACCAACCACACTACTGTAGCCAGTTTCATGTTCATGTTCAAGTTCAATGAGTTATTGTCATGTTCAGCAATGCTGAATACTCTAACTTCATCATTGTGGCTGAGGTAGCGTCAGCTGACAATAGCATACGGCTGTTAACAATGATCTAATTGCTACTTACACATTATCAGGTCCTTGATTTGCTCGGTTGAACCACAGCTGTTATATTGCTAATTACTGTTGATGGAAATAACAGATTGCTATAACTCCAACCTCTTGCCACAAGGCGGAGACAAGGCTAATAATAATTAAAGGTAAATCCCAATGACCACCAAATAGTTTATCCCATACCGCAAAGCTTTACTGTTATTGTACAGTTGTATTATCTTTGATAACCTCTGTAATGGGATTTGTATAACATATATCTCTTATATTATGTTGTAGTTAGGAACAACGTTTTCATATTCGGAAAGTTCATATGCCCGATAATCTGCATATGCCACTCCTGTCTTATTCCATGGGTGGTTTGCAGGATAACTTTTGCCCAATTTCCAAACCCTGGCCAGATTCCAAACTTACTTGGAATTCTCCGACTGTGCCTCAACCAAATATTTTTACTCTTTGTGTGTTGCAAAAACAAATGTAAATATTACAACTTGTGTATGGTGCACTACGCAATTTTTGGAAGTGCTAGACCCAGTTAGTTGTGTATGATTGGAAGGTGCATGGAATGTCTGAGCTATCATGCTGCCCCAGCTCCAGTGAACCGCTATTGCTGATGAGCGCCTGGGCTGCGTTATGAACGATGACTTTTGCCCGCCGTTGGCCTAATTGGTTCGGCTGCCAGGCTCCTTTCCCTGTAGAATAGACCTACCTGAATAACAGATTCAGCGGCTGGCTCTCACATCTCCTTGTTGGTGTTGTCAGTGCCGGCACATATGTTCTTGAGTATGTTCTATTGAAAGATTTCGAGCCTGGAGGCATTTTGACCTTTTGCACTTCCGTCTTCAGAGAGGGTGATCTGTTGGCAACCCTAACAGTCTCTGCCAAAGGCCACAGGATATCAATACTGATACACATCCATTGGCCTTAACCCAATAGAATATTCTACTAGGATGGCTACTTTGTTGACAGGAAAAGGTACCTCTGACACGTGTCCATCATCCCTTGGGGTGTGCCCCACGGCCATACTAAGTGTCAGCGGAATACTGACCCATCTTGGTCTCTGCCTCCCAGAGGGAGACCTCTGTAGCACTGTATGCAACAGTTGCTGTATTTGGGATAGTCATTTCAAACGCACTATCCAGCCCCGGTGAGGAATTTATCCCTCGACGCCGTGGGCCTTGCACTCCAGCCCCGGTGGGGAATCATCTACCGACTCCGTGAGCGAGCAGATTATGTGTGAACTTGAACAATCCTGTCACAGGCGTTGCTGGCGCCGCCTTTCGTAAAGGCTGGCGTTTTTTGACATGAAACAGCCCTGCATCAGGCGCTGCTGGCACGGCTCTCCCGTAGGCCGGCACCTCACACATGAAGCAGCCCTGGCAGGCGCTGCTCGCGCGGCCTGTCCCATAGGCCCGAACATTTTACACATGAAGCAGCCCTGTTAGGCGCTGGAGGCGCAGCATGTCCCGTAGGCCCGCGTTATTGCCGTGTAAGCTCACAAAATCAACATTCTTCGTGTACAGCTTTACCTGTGAAGGGTAAAAATAATTCAGAGCAACTAATGCTTAAACAACAAGGATTACCTGAGAATAGCTGGAGTAAAAGTAAGAAAGGAGAGTGGACAAAACCTTCAGGAGTTTACTGCCAACTTACTTGAACAAGTACTTAAGCTGCCTGAAGCCGCGGGAATAGATTTGGCGCACCGGGTCCGACGTGAGGCTCAAGCAAACCAAACTCCCCCCCGAGACAGATTATTGTGAAGTTATATGACATTTCATCCCAAGAAGGAATTGTGAATATGGAAATTGACTCCATATGGAGTGAATTTGATGTTTGATGTTTTGTGAGATGATAAACTAAGATTCTTCTATGATTTTCCAGCTGAAGTCATGGACAAGATGGACAGGTTTAAAAATACGAGAATGCAACTGAAAGAGGATTCGGGAGTAATATATGGGATAGTATATCCCGCGAAATTCAGAATTGTTATAACTCTGTTGAACGTGTATTCACGGGTCCAGGAGAGGCATTTAAATATGCACGAAGTATAACAGAATAGGACTACTGATCATTAGGAGTCGGTCTCCCACAATAACGCAGAGGAGAAGCGGCGAAAAAGGACTGTGTTTCTTTTTTTTAACATACAAAAAAGACTGCTCTGGTCAAAATTGCGAACTTTCCTCGAGGCGTTGTCTAGACATTTTATCTTTGGAATGTTAACTCAAGGTCGGATGTTATGTTTCACTTCAACAAAGGATTGGAAAACAAGAAAAAATGTGGTGGGGAAAATAACAAAACAAAAACGGAATTTGAGAATATGAAAAAATATTATCAGTGGACTTGTATATAAAAAATTATGATTTAAGAAACGGACAATTACATAATAACATAAAATATAACTAACAAAATTGTGTAATATTAAGGCACAGCGTAATCATGGCTGATGTTTATTGCATGATGATAATTACTTGCTAAATGTAAGAATATCAAGTTAAATATGATTGCTAAGTATTAATAATATACACACATTTTATGGGTATATTAGATCTAAACTGTGCGTAAGGGGGAGACTCAGATACTTGGAAGTTATCCAAGGGTCTGAATCTGGTTAACCCCTTGGAACCTGCTGTTGTCTGATACAAAAGCTTGAGACTTAATTGTAATAGTTATTGGCATATCGGTAGACTTGGATATATAACTAACATAGTTACGGTTATATCTAAGTATATGTTTAATGTTGGAAACTCTTTTTTATTCTGTTTTTCCTCCCTGAAGATGCATTCCAATAGATAGATTAGAAATGTTTGATTTATTTATTTATTTTTAACTTTGTATCGCTCTTTCTTCCAATTAATAATAATTGGTCAAAGGGGCGGAGCGAAACATACAAAAACACGTACAGGACGTCAACAAGATTTGTCTACCACCTGTTGGTGGTTTGTTTTTAATTATAATATCTTTATTTTTGGATATTATAATATCACGTTTTGTTTGTTAATTATCTTTTCACGACTTCACACTTTCTGGTCTTTTTCAAGGTCTATTCCGAAGGGGAGATGCCAACAAAACTTAACAGCTGGGGGTGACCATCCTTCACCTAGAGTTATGATGTTCTTGGTTGTACCATATGAAGTAAAGGTATTAACATGAGCCACAATGCAAGACGATAAACAAAAGAAAACTGGAGAAATGACGTTCTGTAGCTGGAATATAAGGGGCGCTAATGAACCAAATAAAAGGGGTAAGATTTTTGCCAATTAAAAGCTCTCAACAGTGATATCATTTTTTTTTACAAGAAACGCATCTGAAACATCAAACACATATAAGACTGAGGGCAAATTGGATTGGGCAAACATTTAACTCTTAATGTACTTCTAAATCTAGAGGCACGGCTATTATCACTCGTAAAGGTATACAATTTAAACTAAAGCATGCCATAGCGGACAAAGAGGGGAGGTACGTCATAGTAACGGGAGAAATTCATTCTACTCCACCTACTTTGATAAATATTTATGCTCCTTAATTCGATAACCCTCATTTTTTAGTAAAATTTTGGACACAAATTCGGAACATAACTATCAAAATATGATAATAGGGGAAGATTTTGAATTGTGGTTTAGATCCATATCTGGATAAATCAGCAAAAGAAAAAGGTTTAACATAAAATCTAAAACTTGCGAATTCCTAAATACATACCTGAAAAATACCAACATAACAGATGTATGGAGGATCGCTATCCCAGTAGGTAGGGGATATTCATTTTATTCAACGATACATAAAACATATTCACGTATTGATTATTTCTTATTGGACACGAAATTAATTCAATATACATATAATTCTAAATATCATAATAATATTATTTCCGATCATACCCCGTTAACTTTTGCTTTAAAATTAGAAGGAATGCCTGATAAAAATTCGTTCTGGAGTTTTAACCCCCAAATCTTAAACAACTCACAAGGTTGCACATATTTAATAGAACAGATGTTATTCGTCTTTGAGACAAATGATACACCAGACACTTCACCTTCCTTATTATGGGAAACTTTTAAGGCATTTATTAGAGGAACTATAATTTCATATCAATCTTTCCAAAATAAAAAAAGAATAACACTGAACAATTGCAGTTAGAACAAGAAATTCGACAATTAGATTTAGAAAATGCCAAAGAAACAACTACAGATGAACATAATAAGATAACAATAATAAAATATAAATTAAATCAAATTTTATCGGCCAGGATAATACGATTATTTCCAATTACAAAACAAGAACATTTCGAATTTGGTGATAAACCGTATAAAATTTAGCACGCCAACTGAAAAAAATGGGAAACAGAAAATACAATTACTAAAATTAAATCAGACAAAGGGGAATTACAAACACTACCTAATTATATTAACAAAAGGTTTGCTAAATGTTATCAACAGTTATATACATCGAAAACCTCTGCAAATAATACTCAAAGTACACATTTCTTGGAAAATTGTAATCTTTCAAAATTAAACATGGCGAAACAAGAGAGATTAGGAGCTCAGATTACACTTCAGGAAATAGAAGAAACAATAAATTCGTTGATGAAATGGCAAAACGCCAGGACCAGATGGCTTTAGTAATGAACTATATCAAAGATTCTATCAGATAATTTATCCATGCCTGCAAGATGTATATATAAACGTTCTTAAAGAAAATAAACTTCCAGAAACACGACTTGAGTCAACTATTCCACTTATAGCACAAAGGGTAAATATCTAGAAGACCCAGGATATTTAGAGCCATACACGCCTAAATACAGACCAAAAAATATTAGTAAAATATGCAAACTAATAACCCGAACCAAACAGGGTTTATACCAAAGAGTTATTAATTTAACAATTTAAGACGGCTGTTTAATATAACGTACTCACATAAAACTCAAGAAGACCTAGCAATTATTTCATTGGATGCAGAAAAAGCTTTTGATTAAGTAGAATGGCAATATTTATTCAAAGTAATGCAACAATTGAACATGGGAGATAACTTTATCTCATGGGTATAATTGTTATACGATAAGCCGACGGCTAGAATACTGACTAATAATATATTATCCCCGAAATTCCAATTAGCAAGGGGCAATAGGCAGTGGTGCGCACTATCGCCCCTCCTATTTGCATTAGTGATAGAGCCTTTGGCAGAAAGTATAAGAAGTCATCCGAATATTCATGGATAAAATACCAAACACTCAAATAATAAAATTGCATTATATCCAGCCGACATATTATATATTACAAATTCGCAAATCAGCATACCAACTATACCAAATTCAATAGAGGAATTCGGTTATTTTTTTCAGGGTATATAATAAACTGGAACAAAAGCGAAATTATGACGATAAAACCTCAAAAGCCGACACATCTGTCGAGATTCCCTTTTAGAATTGCATCAGAAAAAAATAAGTATTTGGGCATCCAAATTACTAGGAAATATAAATCATTACTCACCGCAAACTATATGGCTATATGAACTAAATTAAATGGGTTGATTAAATTTTGGAAAACGCTGCCGATGTCCTTAATAAGCAGGATAAATGCGATAAAAATGATCTTCTTCACACAAATACTGTACCTGTTTCAATCAATACTAACACACTTCCCAAAAAAAATCTAGAAATTTAAAAATCTAGATTCTGATATTATAAACCTCATATATGATTAAAAATCACACAGAATTCAAAGAAAACACTTGTGTAAATCTAAATAATCAGGGGGGGCTGATACTCCCTAATATTATATTGCTATTGGGCAGTGAATATTAAAAATATAATCTACTGGTTGGACAGTTCTGCCCAACAGGTCGATTGGACCAGAATGGAGAAAAAGGATTGTTCCCTTATAATACAGGTTAGTTAGCCCCTGCCACAGGCGGCTGATGTCCAGCTGCTCCATCTGTGACTCCATCCTGTCCCTGTACCTCCTTTTTGCGTCCTTCACCGCCCTTCGCAGTCGGTAGGACTTTACCTTGTAGACATCCATGTTTCCAGCTGCCAGGCCAGAGTTGTAGGCAGCGGTGCGAGCACTCAAGGCAACACACCCAGGGTTTTTGATTCGGAAGAGTGCTTACCCTTGCAGTGGGGAGAATGTTGTCGGTTATTGTTGCGATGAAGTCCCTTTCTGCTTCCGCGAACTCACTGGCGGCACAGGAACTTGTTTGGGACATATTCCAGTCCACATCTGTCAGTGCATCTTGTAGCATGACCATAACTGGTCGGACCACTGCTTTACGTCCCTCGTCACTGCCGCGTCCCGAAATATACTCTGTTTATACTCTGGCAGCAGGAAAATGGCAGAATGGTCAGAATTTCATAGGGGAGGGAGTGAAATGGCCTTGTATCCCTTCCGGAGCGGCGTATAGCAGTGGTCGAATGTTCTTTCCTCCCGGTGGCACACATGATGTGCTTGTAGAAGTTCGGCATGACATTCTTGAGATTTCATTTATTAAATTCTCCAGCCACAACCAGAGCCGCATCCGGGTACTTGTTTTGATGTCAATATTACACATCGTGTAGGGTCGATAGTGCCACGTCGGTGTCAGCTTACGGTGGAATGTAGACGGCTGTGGCGATCACTGAGCCGAACTCCCGGGGAAGGTAGAATGGGCGGCATGAGATCGTCAGATGCTCCAGGTCCGGCGAGCAGGAACGGGAAAGCATCATGATACTTCCAGGGTTGCACCAGTTGTTATTGGTCATGAAGCAGACGACTCCACCCTTGGATCTCCCAGATTCATCTGTTCTGGTAGTACGATGGACAGTGAAGGACGTGGTTGGGCAGATTACCTGATCCGGAATCAGTGAGGTCAGCCATGTTTCAGCCTGGCAGAGGATGGTGCAATCCCTCATGTCCCACTGAAACCTGACGCTCGCCCTGACGTCAACCAGCTTGTTTTCCAGGGACTGCACGTTCGCCAGAAGAATGTTGGGCAGAGGAGGACGATAGGCTTGGGCTCTCAGCCTATTCCTAACCCCCTCCCACCCCCCCACCCCCCACTTACCCCACTGTTTCCCACGGATTTCCCTTGGAGCCGTGTTCCTCTGTTGTTGCCGCTGCGCTCTCTGGTGATATCAGCTTGCCACGCTGAATCGGTAGGTACAGCGTTTAACGAGTCTCTGTTTAGGTTAGGGTTCAGATTTAAGAGGATTGCCCTGCCATACTTTGTTAGCACTATGTAGTTAGAACTTAGATATAATTAAAAAAAAGAACATGGAAGTTGAACATACGCACAGTTTCCGCGGGGCTGCCACGACGGCGACTGGACAGGGCCACCACATCTTGAGTCGATAAAAAAGTGAATCGCAGGTGATGGAGAAATCACCCTTTTAGGGCGCCGGTGTTGAGAGTTATTATGGAGGAGATGTTGTCACCTATCGTCACTGACTCAGGTCCGTGGGGCATAGAGCTGAGGACGCAGTGGCAGAGGGCGAAGCACGTTCCGCGGCCATGGACACAGGTCCACACGGTCACCCGCACAATGCCAAGCTCTGCCCTGTTCAGACAATTAATTATCAAACTGATCTTGGAATCAAGTTAATTTCCATAGCTGGTCATATTAGTCTTCAGATCCCTCTTGTCCACAACGAACTTCGGTGTATGTATTTAACAAATGGACATCCTCGTCTTCTGGCGGAGAGGGTACTCCGCATTCAGATATATCTGGGAGAGTAAATTACATCTCACTCACTCCAAGGCGAATTCAAATTCTGATCTTCTGATTCCAACGTAATCATCCTTATACCCGCTTTTTATTGCTTTGAATGTCTATCCTGTCAGGGCGTCGCTAATTCCCACAAATTCCCACTGTCAATAAATTAATTTGTAGGTTTTTAATAACTGTAAACAGTACATGGTCTGATTAACTGTTGACCGTCTCATAGTGACGTTATGCTCTGGAAAAATATCGACATGCCCCTACACCGCTTCAAAGGAAAGTATCACCTTAATTAAAAGAGAGAGAGAGTGAGCCAGGGCATAATATTCTGTGGACCAATTTCTAGTAAATGTGATTCAGTAATTGGGTCTCATGAATACAGAATGTTGCTGGGTATGTTTCTATGCCGTGTGACTATGACTCTTGGTTCAGTCTCTGCATGTTGCTCCACATGTGGTATCGCCGTCAGTAGTTGTAGCTGGGCTGTACTGCAAAGTTATTGTGCGTCACAGCTGTAGGGATAGGTGAGCACCTTATTCCCTGGAATGAAGGATGCTAAGGGGTGATGATATGAATGTGTGTAAAATCATGAGACGAAGAGATAGGGTGAATGCAGTCTTTTCTCCAGGATGGAGAATCAAAACTCATATATGATAGGGTTCAGGTGAGAGGGGCAGGATTTACAAGGAACCTGAAGTTAAGACTTGACACAAAGATTATGCTGGGTATAACGGACAAACTTAGGTTAGATCGTTTACTTCTGACATTACATATGTGTTGTCTGAGTCTTCTGACTATATCATGTTTAAGTATTTTTGCAAATGCCCGGCAAATAATACGATCCATGATATGGTATCGGGTGCTTTACTGTGTCCTTCCAGCCGTGCCCACTCCTCACCTTGTCTTCGCATTTGTCCAACAGTTAATTTGAAGTTAACCGCCATTCAACACGTTCTCTTGTTTAATCAATACGTTTGCCGTTGTATGGACATTCTTATAGCCATCGTAGTACGAAGATCCCGCTCCGTTCATGGTTGCTACTAATATCAGATCATTACATCAGTTCAGGTGAGGCTGGTCTATTATTGTCACATGTTCCTAGGTGCAGTGGAAAAGGTGGCTTTGCACGCTATCTATTCAGTCCAGATATGCCACACATCGATTGAATCAATTAAAATCCTGTATTTGGAGCGCGGAGGAAGATACAGAATGCATACAGTGTATTATATAGCATATCATGCTGAATATTGTTGGTTAATTCCACCAAACCCCGAATTATCCGTGTATTTATGAGAATCAATAACCTTATTTCAAGTCACATTCCATAATCCAGTTATTCGTCCAACTGGACAAGTGCAGTTGGACAATTCGTGTTCTGTAAAAAACACAAAACAAAGAATGTGTGTAAAATATTATTTAAATGTGCATTTGCATATCTGGAACAGTGGAACAATAAGCCTTCAAATATCCCATTGGAGTCGCGTTGTTGTAAACAACTAAGATGAGAGGCGTTTTAGGTTTGAGCTTCAGGTTTAAGTTTGTTATTGTTACATGAGTACATGTAAAAAGCGATATGTTGCATACTATCCACACACATCAGATATACCATATATAGACGGTACCAGTATCAAACTCGAGTGTTGGGGATATGCATTCACATGGAGATTGAGCTACCAGAGGAGGTCGGTGAGGAGGTCCGTGCTACAATCTTGTAATGGTAGTTAGACTGCTTGGTGGATAGGAAAGATTTGGGGATATGTGTGCGAAAGATGGGTTGGAGTGATAGTGCGTAAGGGGCACATCTGTCGGCACCTGGGCCGGTAGGTATGTTACCGTATCCTCAGACAATATATAGAACCTTGTTGAAGATTCAGGTTGCAGCATATAGTTCCCACAATTAAGTGCATCCGTTACTTAGAGTGACTGACCGATCTTGACACGTCTTTGATTGCGTTTTATTTCCGAGGCAGCGTGAAGTGTAGATGGAGTCAATGGTGGGACGTCTGGTCGGATGTGATGGATTGGGCTGTATTTATTACTTCAATTGCGCACGGTCTTGGCAGACCTGTTACCTCTTCAACCTGTGGTGCAACCTGACAATATGCTTCCCACGGTATATCCCGAGAAGCTTGTCAGAAGCACTTGTGACAAGTCACATTTCATCAGACTCCTGAAGTAGAGACGTTGATGGGCCTTCTTTGATGTCGTATCAATGTGATTACCCCGCGACAGATCGTTGGTAATGTAACACCATGCATCTTGAGCACTTGATAATTTTCAATACTGTACCATTGATACAGAAGTGGGCTGTACTCCAACACGCTTCATTAACTAAATAACTATCTCCTTCAACTCGTTGACATTGAAATATGGGTTATTGACCTAACACCATGTCGCCAAGGTCACTAACTTCGTATTCTACTCCGTCTCCACGTTGCACATTATTGGACACATCCCTTGTGTATCATTTGCAAACTAGTAGGTACATTAAGAGCCGTGTTTGGACGCACGGTGGCGAGTGTAAATGAGGTACAGTAGACTGAAAACCAATATTTGTAGAGCTCTGGTGTTATTCTGGAGGAGGTGTAATCTGGGATCAATGACTGAGGCCTGTTAGTGTTGAAATAGAGCATTCAGTGGAAGAGGGAGGAAAGGTAGCTCGGTCCCGGAGTTTGGAGAAGCTAACCACCCCATTTTTTTTGCGCTTACATGTACACATAGCTAAACGCACACAGCATATACGTGCCGTGAGTAATTACTCAAGGCAGGCAGCGGCATTAGAACACAATCTTAAACCGCGCATGCGCAGATCGTTCTTTACTTAAAATAAAAAAATAAAGATAAGTAACAATTCAATTTGCCAAAGGCTTCTAAATCGTCTTCATGTTTTAATTGCTGAATGGGCGGCGGGCGGAGGAAGAAGGCAGGTGGAGAGATGGTGGGAAAACGGGAGCACACCGGCACGTTGAATCAGTTCTCATCTTATTGAATTACAATACTAATTCAACGGTCCAATTGGAGGGAGAGTTCCTTTTACAGCGTGTGCAGAGTCTGAGCCAGAGGTTAAAGATGCGGGGAGCGCAGGATAGTGAGAAGGAGGGGTTTGGAGATCATATCAGGCTTACTTACCTCTGCCGCAGCGGCTGACTGCGAGCGGAAACCGAGACCCGACAGCAGATCCGAAAGCAGAGCGCCTTCTGCCGGCCCGTTCACCTTTGGCAGTGCTCTCCGTCTGAACACCTCTCACCTGCCGCTCGTCGGCTTTGCTCATGTCAGCTGCTTCCCGCAAATCCTTATGCCTCTGTCCCACTTAGGAAACTGAACGGAAACCTCTGCAGACTTTGCGCACCACCCAAGGTTTCCTTGCGGTTCCCGGAGGTCTTTGTCAGTTTCCCGGAGGTTCCCGGAGGTTTTTTCTTTTTTTTTTGAATAATTGCTGGAACATAGAAGAAGCAAAAACAACTTTCGACTATTAGGGAGCCTGACAAAACCCTCCGGGAACCGCACGGGAACCGCAAGGAAACCGCGGGAGGGGCGCAAATTCTGCAGAGGTTTCCGTTGAGGTTTCCTAAGTGGGACAGGTACATCAAGTTCCCACATCCGAGTATTCTCCATTGGTCGCTTGAGCGCGCTGTCGGAATTTAAGGATTTGCGGGAAACCGGCCGGCGTGCAACAGGAGAGTGGAGTTCAGACTGAGAGCACCGTCATAGGTGAGCGGGGACCAGCAGAAGGGGCTGAAGTGGCAGCCGGTTCTGCTGTCTGGTCCCTCCGGCCGCTCGCAATCACCCGAACTGCTTCACCCCTCGGAAGTGGCGGCCGGTTCTTCTGTCCATGCCCGGAGCGCTGCGGCAGCCACCCGAGCTAATTCACTGCCCGGCCACAATGCGGTATCTCCGTGCCCGGGGCGTCGCAAGTGGATTATTAGCCCAGAGCCCCTCCTTCGCCACGCTCCTGCCTTCCCCGCTACTTTACCCCTTGCAAGACTCCCCAAACACTGTGAAAGGAGCTCTTCCCCCCACCCTCCACGGGAAGTACAGTATTTAAAAATATAAAGTCATGTACTTACCACGGTATTTGTACATGAACTCCATTCTTCTCTGTTTGCTTCCTAACATACGCTTCAGATAATGGCAATCCATATTAATCTTAAGGGGTTGGACAAGCTAGATGCTGGAAGATTGTTCCCGATGTTGGGGGAGTCCAGAACAAGGGGTCACAGTCTAAGGATAAGGGGGAATTCCTTTAGGACCGAAATGAGGAAAACATTCTTTACACAGAGAGTGGTGAGTCTCTGGAATTCTCTGCCACAGAAGGTAGTTGAGGCCAGTTCATTGGCTATATTTAAGAGGGCGTTAGATGTGGCACTTGTGGCTAAAGGGATCAGGGGGTATGGAGAGAAGGCAGGTACGGGATACTGAGTTGGATGATCAGCCATGATCACATTGAATGGCGGTGCAGGCTCGAAGGGCCGAATGGCCTACTCCTGCACCTATTTTCTATGTTTCTATGTTTCTATGACACCCAGGTCTCGTTGCACCTCCCCTTCTCCTAATCTGACACCATTTGGATCATTATTTGCTTTCCTGTTCTTGCCACCAAAGTGGATAACCACACATTTATCCACATTATACTGCATCTGCCATGCATCTGCCCACTCACCCAACCTATCCAACTCACCCTGCAGCCTCATAGAATCCTCCTCGCAGCACACACTGCCACCCAGCTTTGTCATCTCCAAACACATTTAATGCCCTCATCTAAATGGTTAATATATTATAAATAACTGGGGTCCCAGCACCGAGCCTTGCGGCACCCTACTAGTCACTGCCCGTCATTCTGAAAAGGACACGTTAATTCCTACTCTTTGCTTCCAGTCTGCCAACCGGTTCTCTATCCATGTCAATACCCTACCCCCAATACTGTGTGCTCTAATTTTGCACATTAATCTCTCGTGAGATCTTGTCAAAGGCTTTTTGAAAGTCCAGATACACCACATCCACTGGCTCTCCCTTATGCATTCTAGTTGTACCCTCAAAAAATTCCAGAAGTTTAGTCAAGCATGATTTCCCCTTCATAAATCAATGCTGACTTTGACTGATCATGTTGCTCAGTTTAAACCTTTGTCATCTGGTTTGAGATCCTCCAACCCTGTTCTTTTTGCAGCGTAACACCATCTTTCCCACAGCAGGGTGGTCAAAACTGTACACAATCATCCACACGCAGCCTCACCAACGTCTTCTACAACTGTAACATTACATCCCAGCTTCCGGACTCCATACTCTGCCTGATGATGGCCAGTGTACTGAAAGGCTATCTATCTGTGACACCACTTTAGAGGAACTACTGTATGTACCTGTACTCCTAGATCCCTCTGCTCTACCACTCTCTCCAGAGCCCTGCCGTTCATTGTGAAATTTCTGCCATGGTTTGGCGTCCCAAAGTACAAAACCTTGCACTTAATAATGGGATGGTGTGCGCGCTCTCTCTCTCTCTTTCTGTCTCTCTCTCTCTCTCTCTCTCACACACACACACACACACACGCACACGCACACGCACACGCACACAGCATCTCTGGAGAGAAGGAAAGGGTGATGTTTCTATGGAACCAATTTGGATTATCATTTTGTTAAATCAACCGAAAGTTCCAATCACACCAGGTTTATTTTATATTCAGGAAAGTCCAAAAAAGGCGAAGGAAAATTACAAATCCCCCCCCCCCCCCCCCCCCCCGGGCAGTGATGTGATGGATGGGGGGTCTGGACCAATCGCTGATAAGGTCTCGGACAAATTCGGTCCCCGGAGACGTCATGTCCGTTATTTGGCTTTTCGACGGCATGTCCGTTTGGTATCTTGGCTTCCACCTCTTCACCGGCATCTCGTCCTTCGATGCCCCATCCGGACTTGGACACTGGTATTAACATGGACACTCATACTAACATACACACTGGTATTAGTTCCCCATTCCATGGGTACCATGTAATCCCGTGCTACCTGCTCCATGGTCAGAGAGTCGGTGACTAAACTGTCTCCCCCACCTGGTTTGCTTCAGTGGAAGTTGTGATCACTGTCGTACACAGCATTGTAAGGAATGATGATAAATCACACACACCAAAATCCTAGACTTCCAGCGGCGGAAGTTCACAGGAACTGGAGGACAGTGTTGTGTGGTGCGTCTGTCACCGTTCCCGTCGGAAACCAGCACCACTGCGCCGCTGATGTTTTCAATGATGGTGATGATGACTAACATGGACACTGGTACCCCCATGGGCACTGGTACCCACATGGGCACTGGTACTCACATGACTCTGAATCTATGTGAGTACCAGTGGGCAAGTCCCACTTTGGCCACACCGACTAATTTGCCATATTGGGCATGTCTGATTTGTCTGGATTTGGTCCAATGACCATAAAACGATTCCAATTGATGTAATTACTGTATCTGCTTCTATAGTTTCCTGTGGAAGATTATTCTGGATATGGACTATACTCCAAATTAAAATGTTAAACATAGAACAGTACAGGCACATGGTTCCTTGAAGGTGGAGTCGTAGGTAGATAAGGTGGTCAAAAAGGCTTTTGGCAGTTTGGCCTTCATCAGTCAGAGTATTGAGTATGGAAATTGGGAGGTCATGTTGCAGTTGTATAAGACGTTGGTGAGACCGCAGTTGAAATATTGTGTTCAGCTCTGGCAGCCATGAGAGGAATAGATCGGGTAGAGTAAAGTCTGTCCCCACAACAGAGCCGAAGGGCCTGTTTCCACAATGTATCACTATGACTATGACTCTTTCACCTCTACAAGATCATCCCACAAAGTCACTTGCCCAGAGTAGGTGACTAGAGAACCAGTGGACCTAGGTTTAAGGTGAAGAGGGAAAGATTTAATAGGAATCTGAGGGGTAAATTTTTCACACAAAGGGTGGTGGGTGTATGGAACAAGCTGCCAGAGGAGGTAGTTGAGGCTGGGACTATCGCAATGTTTAAGAATCATTTAGATAGGTGCATGGATAGGACAGGTTTAGAGAGAAATGGGCTAAACGCAGGTAGGTGGGACTAGTACAGATGGGGCATGTTGGTGGGTGTGGGCAAGTTGGTCCAAAGGGCCTGTTTCCACGCTATGAACACTTAAGGATAAGGGGGAAATCCTTTAGGACCGAGATGAGAAGGACTTTTTTCACACACAGAGTGGTGGGTCTCTGGAACTCTCTGCCACAGAGGGTAGTTGAGGCCAGTTCATTGGCTATATTTAAGAGGGAGTTAGATTTGGCCCTTGTGGCTAAGGGGATCAGAGGGTATGGAGAGAAGGCAGGTACGGGATACTGAGTTGGATGATCAGCCATGATCATATTAAATGGCGGTGCAGGCTCGAAGGGCCGAATGGCCTACTCCTGCACCTAATTTCTATGTTTCTATATTTGAAAACCCCGTCGAGAATCGTGCGCTGCGCATGCGCAGTGCGGCAAAGGCAGAATTACAGTTGCCCAAATTGACGGCTTCAAGCAGCGCTGACGGCGCGTCGGCTGTACAGACCGCCACATGTTGCAAGTGCTGCTCTAGAAAGGCACGGAGAATTATGCCTACCTGAGAGATCGATCTCTTACATGGGCATAACTCTCCCTTGCATTTACTATTTATAGTTAATGATTACCATGTCATAATTTTAGTCAGGGTAGGCAGTGCCTCTATTGCCTACTCTGAGGGCACGTGCCTGGAATACAGCATGTGTTCGAGTCTGTTCCAACTTTCAATATTATCCGCGAACTGACTTCGGCACCAATAGTGGCTGCCACGCCAACAGTCTGTCTCCGCTTTCTTCTTTTTTGTTATTTTAATGTGCTAAAAAGTATGTTTTCGTGTCCCTTGGCTTGTATTATGTGGGGTTGTGGGGGCCTAAACGTAGTGTAAACTTTTTTCAATCTATTACTTCGACAGAGATGCGATTTTTTTCCGTATCGTGTCCCCATCCGCTCTGTGCCCCGACATCGTGGAGTTGGCGGCTTTTCCTGGAGACTGATCCGGCGCTCCAAGCCGCGGGAGTCTGCGGTACTCGCGGAGCTTGCGATGACTTTGCCGGGGATCGAAGCTCCAACCGCGGGTCCTGTGGACATTCAATCGTGGATCCTGCGGTATCTGGTAAGAAGAGGCCGACTCGGATCTCCATGCCACCGTACGAACGCGCGAGTTATGACCAAACCGACGGGGGCTTCGACCGCCGGCTACGGGGCTTTGATCGCCCCGACTGCGGATGGTTTGAGTGTCCGGACCGCGGGTGTACACAGAGGAAGAAGATTATATGACGAGGAACATGGGGAATACGCTGTTGTGGATATTTATGTTATATTTTATGTAATTGTGTGTCTTTTTGCTTTTCTTTCGTATGGCTAGGTGGTAATTCGCATATCACTGCACCTTATTTGGTAAATGTGACAATAAATGTCCTTTGAATCATTTGATCGGTTGAAAGTTCTGTTCTTGGCTCCACAAACAATGAAGCTCTTATTTAATATTTACCCGGTGTTGTGCAAATTGCAGCTGTTCAATGATGAGGACATCAGGTGGACGGCAACGGAACTGCACGCGAGCGATTAAGCAATAAGTCATTTCTGGCTAACTTGAACGTTCCGCATATACGTTGGGTAACTTGCTACGTCAGGCCCCCAAACATCCGCTTCCAGGATATGAAAAAAAGTGCTACTTTTCGTATCCAGTACACGATGGTGGCAAACCAGTTGCCTCCCAAGATGTCGGCCGGAATTCGAAACCCGGCCTCGGCAGTTGACCTGATCCACGCGAAGCCCGTCTTCCGAGAGCATTTGAGATTTCGTTCATATTCCAATTAATGCTCATTTTAATAATAATAAGGAATGGTGAATTGCGTTAAATTATTATTCACGGTCATCAATTCGTTGGGTCAGGGATGGCATTCCCGCCCATCTAATTTTCCCGGTAAAACGGTGAACCTACAAGTGCATCTTCCTGCTCTCTTTTTTGCAGTATTCTCCAGAAATCTAGGGCAGATCCCAACATGTTCCGACTATAAGTTCACACGAAGTCAGGTCTGTTTCTTCAAAGTATAATCTGATGAAAATATTTTTGCCGTTGCAGTTATTCGTTTATACCCGCTCTTTGAAGCTTCTACAACTTTGCTGAAATATGGCGCCCTGTTTGAACACAATACTCCAACAGACACAGAACATGATGGAGGCATGTCAGGCACCGCCATGAGTCATAACGTCAAACAGTACTGAAACCCCCTTTGACCGAACTCGACCACACCATCTAAAATAGTTCATCAAAGCTTGAATGTTTGCCGAGTTCATTCCATATCTTATTCTAATTCTTCCCTATCTACCACGGCCGGCCTTGGGAGGTTCGGGGCCCAATTGGGAAAAATGTTCATAGAAATATAAATAAATAATTATAAATTATAAATGAGTCTCGTGGCGTGAGTAGCATGACAATTCGGGGGAGAGTTCCTTTCACAGCGTGTGGGGAGTCTAGCCAGGGGTAAAGTTACGAGGAGGGAAGGAGCGTTGAGAAGGAGATGGTCGGGGTTCATGCCAGTAACTCGGTCTCACCGCTGCCGCGGCACTCTGACCGAAACGCTTCTTCCAAAGAAGGGTTTCGGTCCGAAACGTTGCCCTATTTTCCTTCGCTCCATAGATGCTGCTGCACCCGCTGGGTTACTCCAGCACTTTTGTCTACATTCATATCCGTGTAGATAGCTAGACAGATAGATAGCTAGAAAGTTAGATTGCTAGATTACTAGCCATCAAGCTGGATAATTGGAAAACTAGATAGCCAACTTGCGAGATAGCTAGATAGCTAGATTACTGGCTAGCCAGGTGGCTGCATATCTATGTCGGTAGCAAGACAGATAAATAGCGACATTGGTGGACAGATAACTAGATAGCCACATATATGTGTAGATAGCTAGACAGACAGATATCTAGACAGTTAGATAGCCAGACAACTAGCCAACTAGCTAGAACATGGGAGGCTAGATAGCTATAGAGCTAGATTGTTAGCTAGCTAGGTAGCTTGATAGCTAAGTGACCTGCTAGCTTGATGGATGGAAGGCGAGTCGGCTGGACGGTCAGACGGCTAGAACCATAGGTTTAAGCTAGTTAGCTGGATTACTACATATGTCTACAGCACTGTATAACTATCTAGGTCGCTAACTATCGAGCTATCTATCATAAATACCCAGATAGAAAGCTATCTGCCTTTCTAGCTAACTATAGCGATGCTTAGATGGCTCGATGGCTCCATGGGTAAGAGGCTCGGTACCTAGAGAGCTCGTGCGAAGATTTGCTAGATTGCTAGATTAGTTAGAGAGCTGGATATCTAGCTAGCGGTAGTAGTTAGATAATTAGAACGCTCGCTAGATAACTATATATATATATATATATATATATATAATTATTGTCAGAACTGAACGAGGAGGAGGACAGAGATGCAGGCTCAGACACAGGGCGGATCCGTATTCAAAGTTTAATCGGTCCAAGTCGGTACACAGGTAAGCAAGCACAGAAGCAACAGTGCAATCTAGGAGCAGGCAAAAACAGTGGTCGAAAAACAGACAGTGGTCGAGTTCACAATGTCACACTATTTCCAGAGCTAGAACAAGGTGTTACCAAGTAACACACATCTAACTGGCAATCAGAACTAAAACACGAAGGGCTTAAATACAGACGTAACAGGGGATAACGAGACACAGGTGAAACACATCAGGGTGGGGCCAACAATCACATGAGGGTAAGCGACCTGACAGAAACGGGACCTGAAACAAGAGGAGATGTGAGACACCAAAATAAAACAAGAATGCAAACTCAAATACTAAACCCCAATAAGAAACAGAAACTAAATCAAACGCGAGACCTGACAGCAACCCCCCCCCCCCTCCACGGCCGGCTCCTGACGGCCCAGGATCGTCAGGATGTTGGCGCCGATATTCCCTGAAAAGTTCCGTGTCGCATATGTTGCGAGCCGGCATCCAAGACCGCTTCTGAGGCCCATAACCCTCACAATCCACAAGATACTGAGAACCACGACCACGCCGGCGCATCCCCAGCAACCATCTGACCGTATACATTCGACCCCCATCAAGGAACCGGGGGGCGGAGGAGGCGTGGAGGCAGGGACCAGAGAATTCTCCTTAACTGCCTTCAGTCGGGAGACATGGAATGTAGGGTGGACCTTCACGGCACGGGGGAATCTGAGACGAACCGCCACAGGATCGATGACCTTCGATATCGGGAAAGGACCAACAAAACGAGGGGCCAGCTTCCAGGATTCCATCCTCAGACGTAAGTCTCCAGTGGAGAGCCACGCCTTTTGGCCCGGCGAGTATACTGGAGCCGCCGTTCTTCCACGATCAGCCACCCTCTTGTAACGCTCAGAACTGCGCAACAGCATCTGACGAGTCCCATTCCAAACCTTGCGACAGCGACGGATGAGGGCCTGAGCGGAGGGCACACTGGACTCCTTCTCCACAGCATTAAACAATGGCGGTTGAGAATGAGAGAGACCAGAGGATGAGCAATGAAGTGTGTTCTGTGCACCCAAATAAGGTGTTTGCTCCAAGTTGAAGGATTCTGTGCCACCAAGCACTGGAGTCCTGTCTCCAATTCCTGCTTAAGGCGTTCAGTTTTTCCATTGGATTCGGGGTGATAACCAGATGTAAGGCTCACCGTGGCGTCCAACAGAAAACGAAACTCCTTGCAAAACCTGGACACGAACTGAGGCCCCCGGTCCGACACAATGTATCTGGAACTCCATGAATTGGAAAACCATGAGACAACATGACCTCTGCCGTCTTCCTGGCGGAGGGAAGCTTGTGCAACGGAATGAAATGGGCCATCTTAGAAAATCTGTCCACCACAGTCACGACGCGTCTGACGAGTCCTGACTGCCATGACTGCGGTGTTGCCTTCAGAAGAGGGCAGGCCCGTGATAAAGTCCATGGAGATCTCTGACCATGGGGCGTGATGGGACAGGCAGCGGATTCAGGAGGCCAAAGGCGGGCCGACGCGAGGTCTTGTTCTGAACACAAATACTGCAGGCGGCGACGTACTCCTTAATCCCCTTCTCCATGGAAGGCCACCAACACCGCTGTTTGTCCACAAACAGGGTTCGGCGGACACCGGGATGACAAGCGATCCGAGATATGAGCCCAGAGAATCACCTGTGGACGAAGAGACTCGGGAACAAACATACAGTTAGAAGGGCACCCTAGCGGAGACTGAACACCAGCAGTAGCCTCGGAAACTCTCTTCTCAACCTCCCAAGTAACCGCCCCAATAAAACAGGAAGCAGGCAGAATGGGAGTTGAAATCTTAGGGGACTGGTCAGGATCAAACTGTCTGGAGAGAGCATCGGATTTGCCATTCTTGGCACCAGGGCGGTAGGATAGTACAACATCAAAACGATTTTGAAGAAGAGTGCCCAACGTGCTTGGCGCGAGTTGAGGCGTTTGGCTGACGATGTATTCCAGGTTCTTGTATAACCATATAACCATATAACAATTACAGAACGGAAACTGGCCTTCTCGGCCCTTCCAGTCCTTGCCGACCATTTATTTTCCCCTCGTCCCAGCTACCTGCACTCAGACCATACCCCGCAATTCCCTTCCCGTCCATACACCTATCCACTTTACTTTTAAATGTTACAATTGATCCTGCCTCCACCACTTTGGCTGGAAGATCATTCCACACAGCCACCACTCTCTGAGTAAAGATGTTCCCCCTCATGTTACCCCCAAAACTTCTGTCCATTAATTCTCATGTCATGCCCTCTTGTTTGAATCTTCCATATTCTCAATGGGAAAATTTATCCACGTCAACTCTGTCTATCCCTTTCATAATTTTAAAAACCTCAATCAAGTCCCCCCTTAACCTTCTGCGCTCTAAAGAATAAATACCCAACTCGTTCAACCTTTCTCTGTAACATAGTTGCTGGAACCCAGGCAACATTCTAGTAAACCTCCTCTGTACTCTCTCTATTTTGTTGACATCCTCCCTATCATTAGGCGACCAAAATTGTACACCATGCTCCAGAATTGGTCTTACCAATGCCTTGTACAATTTTAACATTACTTCCCTACTCCTATATTCAATGCTCTGATTTATAAAGGCCAGCACACCAACAGATTTCTTCACCACCCTATCTACATGCGATTCCACCTTCAGGGAACTATGCATAGTTATTCCTAGATCCCTCTGTTCCACAGCATTCCTCAATTCCCTACCATTTACCATGTACGTCCTATTTTGATTTGTCCTGCCATGATGTAGCACCTTACACTTATCAGCATTAAACTCCATCTGCAATCTTTCAGCCCACTTTTCCAAATGGCCCAAATCTCTCTGTAGACTTTGAAAATCTACTTCAATATCCACAGCACCACCTATCTTAGTATCATATGCATACTTACTTATCCAATTTTCCACCCCATCATGCAGGTCATTGATGTACACGACAAACAACAGTGGACCCAACACAGATCCCTGAGGCAGCCCACCGACTTCCAACCTGACAAACAGCCATCCACCATTACTCTCTGACATCTCCCATTCAGCCACTGTTGAATCAATCTTGTTACTCCACCATTAACACCCAAAAATTGAACATTTTTAACCAACCTTCTATGGGGAAACTTGACAAAGGCCTTTCTGAAATCCATATAGACAAAATCCACTGCTTTACCCTCATCAATTTCCCTAGGAACCTCTTCAAAAAATTCAAGAATGTTTGTCAAACATGATCTTCCAGCCACAAATCCATGTTGACTGTTCCTGATCAGACCCTGTTGATCGAGATGCTTATATATATTATCTATAAGTATCCTTCGCATTAATTTGCCCAGCACTGACGTCAAACTAACAGGTCTATAATTGCTAGGTTTATTCTTTGAACTATTTTTATACAATGGAACAGCATGCGCAGTACACCAATCCTCCGGCACAATTCCCGTGTCCAATCACATTTGAAATACTTCTGTCATAGCTGCTGCTATTTCTACACTAACTTCCCTCAATGTCCTGGGGAATATCCTGTCAGGACCTGGAGACTTATCCACTTTTATATTTTTCAAAAGTGTCAGTCCTTCCTGCTCTTTTAATCTCGTAGTTTCCATAGCTATTATCCATAGATATTCCACAGCTATAGCATACAATTAAAAGTAACAGATCACTCGAAAAAACACATCTTAACATTAACATCCACCACAGTGACTTCTACACATTCCTCAGTGTGATGGAATGCGAAATAAAGTTCAATCTCTTCCTTTTGTTTTTTCCCGATCGTGAGCCTCGAGCCCCAGTTGAAGGGAGGATTTTAACTCCCGTAGCCGGCGGCGTTCGGGCCCTCCGCGCCGAGGCGATCTGCTCCGGCACCGGGGGCAGGGGGATGCCAACTCACCCGCGCTGGACAATCGAACTTAGCGTCGGGGCTGGTAGGAACTCCCGACTAGCTTCCCCTGACTGCGAGGTCTTGATGGTAAGTCGCGGTGGTCGCGGTGGGTGTATCCCAGGCAAGGGATTAGCTCCGGTGATAAGTCCGCGCCCCGCGCTGGGGCTCACGACAGTCACAGTAGGCTTCCAGCTACATCGGTGGTAGGCCGCAGAGCCCGAAGAATGTGATCCGAATATTGGTCACATCACCGTGAAGGCGGGAGCTTGAAAAAAAGTTTCCCCCGATTACCTCATCCCCCCCGCCCACACGCACACGCATAACAGACCGAATAACATTTGAACAAACTTTGAACGCACAAAAAAAATAAATAAACATCAAACATACAGAATGCCAGCATGGCAGCCATCTCCCAGGCGCCCCTGGTGGCCTTTATTGCGGGGAGAAGGTACAAAGTCCGTAAAGATAAGCATTCGTACCCAGGATCGATCCCGTGTCTCTGGCGCTGTAACCGCTGCATGACAACAGCTCTATCGCAGCGCCACCGTACCGCCCATAACTATCACCTCCTTAGACTCTTACACATGTCTGGTAATACACATGGACAGTATACTGGCACGTCCCATCACTGATGTTTTAGGAATTCGAAGAATTGCACAGTTGACTATGTATCCCAGTCCATCAGCCAAACTGGCTATTTCACCAATGATTCCATCCACAGCCCGCTGCTTCGGATAAGCAGCCAATAAAATGAAAACCCTCTCCCATTCTGGTCATTACATATGCTCCAGAGCCTTCCGCCATTGACGTTGATCATTGATCCCTTCACACTGGTGATACATTATAGCAGCTCGCATCCTCTCCGCAGTGAAATGAAAAGTTGTCACTAAATCCAAGTGGCCTGCAAGGCCATAGTTCATCGGGAGGAGGGAAGAAACCGAAGGAATTGGAGGAAACTCAAAGGGAGGCAAGGGGTAGATGCAAACACAACACAGATAGCAACTTAGCTCAGGATCGAACCCGGAGTAATTTGCACTGTGATTCAGTAGCACTACTACCTGCGCCACAGTGCCGACCTTGTGTATCTCGTGTACGTCTCACATCACTACTCTCGATATTTAATGAGGAATGGGGGGCGGTTTCAGTCACCACCGCTCTTCTACTCGCTGCCTTCTTCACATACTGTCATTACATCACATATATTCGATAAAGTATGGGCGAAACACTTTTTCTCGCATAGAGTATAGAATTTGGGAGGTCATGTTGCAGTCGTATAATACGTTGGGGAGACCGCATTTATAATATTGTGTTCAGTTCTGGGAACCATGCTGTAAAGAATATATTGTCAAGCTTGAAAGGGTTGAGAGAACATTTACGAGGTTGTTGCCAGGACTAGAGGATGTGAGCAATAGGGAGCGGTTGAGTACGCTCGATATCTATTCCTTTGAGAGCAGCAGGATGACATATGACTTTATAGAGGTGTACATACTCACGAGAGGAGTAGAATGGGTAGATTCACATTATTTCCCAGATAAGGAGAATCCAGGACGAGCGGACATAAATTCAAGGTTAAGAGGATGTTGAGGCTGGGACTATACCAGCGTTTAAGAACCAGTTAAACAGGTACATAGAATGATATGGTTGGAGGGATAAAGACCAAGCGCAGGCAGGTGGGACTAGTATAGCTGGGACATGTTGGCCGGTGTAGGCAGGTTGGCCAGAGGTCCATCACTCTATGACTCTAGGACTATCAGTCTAAAAGTGTCAGTAATTGGGTGGTATTTAGAGAATGTATTAAAGGATAGAAAAGGAAACGGAAATAAAAGGGCACATAACGTGGCATCTCATGTGAACCCGATGGAGGAGAAGGCAAGAGAGGCGGGAAGCCTATCACGTGTAAACAACACTGAGATGTATACTTGAAGACCTGTCACGCGCTTGGTCACGGGCCAGTGCAAAGATTCACATTTTGGACTATTAGTGTACGAGGGACTAAATTACCTCCTTTGTTGCTGAAAACGTTCCTTGTCACCAACATTCTGTCAATCGACCCCTATTGCCGAAGGTCAATGACAATGTTGTCCTTGATATGTATCCCACCCTCATTTGTCCCAAACTACCTTGTGTGGGTTAACGCCATGCTTATATCGTTTTAGTCACACGCTGAATGGTTTGTCTATCGACCGAAAATTCACGGTGAGTGAATGGATGCTGACACTCGGCCAGTCACACGGTGTGCAGCGCATGTCTGAAATTAACCGGATATAGAGGGAATAGGTTGGTGCAAGCTTGCGAGCTTTCTAGTGGACCGGTATTGGAATAACAGGGCTGTTGCATTCAACCAGTTCCTCACTGGATTCGTTCTTAGATTTCCAGAAACTTCCACCAGAAACCATGGTTCGGTTGTCCAACGCGGCGCTGTATTGGAGCTCGCAAATTTAGGCTAAGTTATATGCCACGATTCGTAAGCGAATCGTAGACTCATTTAACCATAGAGTGCTACAGCGAAGGAACAGACCTACTTCCCACACCGGCCAACATATCCAGCTACACCAGTCCCACCAGCCTGTGTTCTGCCCATTACCTTCAAACATGTCCTATCAATGTACCTGTCCATATATTTCTTAACTGTTGGGATAATCCCAACCTAAACTACCTCGTCTGGTAGCCTGTTGCATGCACCCAGCACCCTGTGTGTGAAACAGTTACCCCTCTGATACCTATTAAAGGTATGTCCTCTGGACATCGATTCGCATATTCTGGGATTATGAGACGTTGTGCATATACCAACTCTATTCTCATCATGGTTTTAATCACCTCTATAAGATTACCCCTCATACCCCTGCACTCCAAAGAATAGAGTCCCAGCCTACTCAACCTCTCCCTGCAGCTCTAGTCCTGGCAGCAACCAACAATTGTTGGAAGTGGAAGCAGATTTGGGAATTTCATTGTAAATACTCACGTTTTCTCTTGTGTGCAGGTTTTTACTAATCAATCAGCAGTTACTGGACAATCGGTGAAACACCAAGATTCTCCGGTGTAATTATTGAAAATTGAAAATCGTTATTATTCATTATCGACAAACCTTCTTGAATTTTCTGAAGAGGTTACTAGGGAAATTGATGAGAGTAAAGCAGTGGATGTTGTCTATATGGATTTCAGTAAAGCCTTTGACAAGGTTGCCCATGAAAGGTTGGCCAAGAAGGTGCAATCCTTGGGTGTTAATGGCAGAGTAGCAAGATGGATTCAACAGTGGCTGAATGGGAGATGCCAGAGAGTAATGGTGGATGTCTGTTTGTCAGGTTGGAAGTCGGTGTTCAGTGGAGTGCCTCAGTGATCTGTCTTGGGTCCACTGTTTTTTGTCATGTACATCAATGATCTATAACCATATAACCATATAACAATTAGGGCACGGAAACAGGCCTTCTCGGCCCTTCCAGTCCGTGCCGACCATTTATTTTCTCCTAGTCCCATCTACCTGCAGTCAGACCACACCCCTCCATTCCCTTCCCGTCCATATACCTATCCACTTTACTTTTAAATGTTAAAATCAATCCTGCCTCCACCACTTATGCAGGAAGATCATTCCACAGAGGCACCGCTCTCTGAGTAAAGAACTTCCTCCTCATGTGACCCCTAAACTTCTGTCCTTTAACTCCAAAGGATCTAGATGATGGGGTGGAAAATTGGATAAGTAGGTATGCAGATAATACTAAGATAGATGGTGCTGTGGATAATGAAGTCGATTTTCAAAGTCGACAGAGAGATTTGGGACATTTGGAAGAGTGGGCTGAAAGATGGCAGAGGGAGTTTAATGCTGATAAATGTGAGGTGCTACATCTTGGCAGCACAAATCAAAATAGGACGTACATGGTAAATGGTAGGGAATTGAGGAATGCTGTGGAACAGAGGGATCAAGGAATAACTGTGCATAGTTCCCTGAAGGTGCAATCGCATGCAGATAGGCTGGTAAATAAAGCTTTTGGTGTGCTGGCTTTTATAAATCAGAGCATTTAATATAGGAGTATGGAAGTAATGTTAAAATTGTACAAGGCATTGGTGAGACCAATTCTGGAATATGGTGTACAATTTTGGTCCCCTAATTATAGGAAGGATGTCAACAAAATAGAGAGAGTACAGAGGAGATTTACTGGATAGTTGCCTGTGTTCCAGCAACTAAGTTACAGAGAAAGGTTGAACAGGTTAGGTCTTAATTCTTTGGAGCGCGGAAGGTTAAGGGGGACTTATTGGAGGTCTTTGAAATGATGAAAAGGGTTAGACAGAGTTGACGTGGATAAGCTTTTCCCATTGAGGGTAGGGAGGATTGAAACAAGAGGGCATGACATGAGAATTGAGGGGCAGAGGTTTAGGGGTAACACGAGGGGGAACGTCTTTATTCAGAGAGTGGTGGCTGTGTGGAATGATCTTCCAGCAGAAATGGTGGAGGCAGGATCGATTTTAACACTTAAAATTAAAGTTGATAGGTATATGGACGGAAAGGGAATGGAGCGGTATGGTCTGAGTGCAGGTAGATGGGACTAGGGGAAAATAAATGGTCCGCACGGACTGGAAGGGCCGAGAAGGCCTGTTTCTGTGCTGTAATGGTTATATGGTTATTATCATTTTCCTGAGTACTTTTATACCCAGAGGAAACGAAACAAACGTTGCTCAACCAGTGTCCGTTCAGTGTGCGGTAAAAATAAATATAACTACAAATAAAAATACATATATTATCATGGATACCATCGGCTGCGGCACGACAATGGCTCTGCTTCAGTGTGCCCGGGTTGGTGAGTTGGTGTTAGGTGCGCGATACTTTGGCAGGGGCAAAGTCCGTTTATCAGTCTTATAGCCTGCGGTAAGAAGCTGAGGAGCATCCTGCTGGTTTTGCAGCTGATGCAGCTGGTTGTATGCCTCATTTTGAATGATCGGACATTGTAAGGTGCCTGAAGCGTTCGTTTCCTGTGTGATGGACCCCTCCGTAATCTGTTCCCGTGACCACACCCTGAGATGCTGGCGTTATGTTATTACATTGTCCTTTATTAGCTTAGTTTAGTTTACCACAACATCCGAAATAAACCCTCCCGGCCACAGAGTTCATGGACAAACACCCACAGACAGCACCGTGGTCAGGCTAAATGCCCGGTCTCGTGCGCTGAGAGACAGCAGCTATATCAGAGGTGTCACTGTGCCGCCCTTGTATACGATGTGTCTGTATCACGTCAGTACACCCAAAATGTGCCTTAGTGGACAAGGTTTCAGATCATAGAATCATAGAATCATAGAAAATAGGTGCAGGTGTAGGCCATTCGGCCCTTCGAGCCTGCACCCCCATTCAATATGACCATGGCTGACCATCCACATCAGTATCCTGTACCTACCTTCTCTCCATACCCCCTGATCCCTCCAGCCACAAGGGCCACATCTAACTCCCTCATAAATATAGCAAATGAACTGGCCTCAACTGCCTTCTGCGGCAGAGAATTTCACAGACTCACCACTCCCTCATCTCGGTCCTAAAATATTTCCCCATGATCCTTAAACTGTGACCCCTTGTTCTGGAGTTCCCCAACATCGGGAACAATCTTCCTGCATCTAGCCTGTTCAACCCCTTAAGAATTTTGTAAATCTCCATAAGATCCCCTAAATTCCAGCGAGTACAAGCCAGTCTTTCTTCATATGGAAGTCCTGCCATCCCAGGAATCAGTCAGGTGAACCTTCTACGTACTCCCTCCATGACAAGAATGTATTTCCTCGGATGAGGAGACCAAAACTGTACGCAATATTCCAGGTGTGGCCTCACCAAGACCCTATACAACTGCAGTTGAACCTCCCTGCTCTTGTACTCAAATCATTTTGCTATGAATGCCAACATTCCATTCGTTTCTTCACAGCCTGCTGCACCTGCATGCCTACTTTCAATCACTGGTGCACGATGACACCCAGTTCTCGTTGCATCTCCCCCATTCCTAATCGGCCACCGTTCAGATAATAGTCTACCCTCCTGTTTTTGCCGCCAAAGTGGATAACCTCACATTTATCCACGTTATGCTGCATCTGGGATTAATTTTCCCACTCCCCCAAACTATCGACGTCACCTTGCAGCCTCCTGGCATCCTCCTCACAGCTAACACTGCCGCCCCCACCCCCCCCCCCCAGCTTCGTGCCATCCGCAATCTTGGATATGTTGCATTTAATTCCCTCATCCAAATCATTAATATATATTTTAAATAGCTGGGTCCCAGCACTGAGCTTTGCGGTACCCCACTAGTCACTGCCTGCCATTCGGAAAATGACCCGATTACTCCGACTCTTTGCTTCCTGTCTGCCAGCCAGTTCTCTATCCTCATCAATATAGAACCCCCAATAACGTGTGCTTTAAATTGGTATGCTAATCTCTTATCTGGGACCTTGTCGAAAGCCTTCTCAAAGTCCAGATATAACACATCCACAGGTTCTCCCTTATCGACACTACTAGTTACATCCTCGAAAAATTCTATAAGATTCGTCAGACATGATTTACCTTTCATAAATCCATGCTGACCTTGTCCAATGATTTCACCGCTTTCCAAATGTGCTACTATCCCATCTTTAATAACTGGCTCTAGCATTTTCCCCACTACCGATGTTAAACTAATAGAAACATAGAAACATAGGTCTGGAATAATTGGTCTGGAATTCCCCGTTTTCTCTCTCCCTCCCTTTTAAAAGAAAAATTGGGGTTACATTAGCTACCCTCCAATCCTCAGGAACTACTCAGAATCTAAAGAGTTTTGAAAAATTATCACTAATGCATCCATTATTTCTGGGGTTACTTCCTTAAGTACTCTGGGATGCGGCCTATCTGGCCTTGGGGATTTATCGGTCTTTAATCCATTAAATTTACCTAACACCACTTCCCGGCTAACCTGGATTTCACTCAGTTCCTCCATCTCATTTGACCCGCGGTCCCCTGCTATTTCCCGCAGATTATTTATGTCTTCCTTTGTGAAGACAGAACCATAGTAGTTATTCAATTGATCTGCCATGCCCATGTCCCCCATGATTAATTCACCAGTCTCTGACTGCAATGGACCTACATTTGTTTTAACTAACCCTTTTCTCTTCACATATCTCTAACATTTTTTGCAGTCCGTTTTTATGTTCCAAAACAGTTTCCTTTCATAATCTATTTTCCCTTTCCTAATTAAGGACTTTGTCCTCCTCTGCTGGAATCTGAATTTCTCCCAGTCCTCTGGTAGGCTGCTTTTTCTGGCTAATTTGTATGCTTCAACTTTAGTTTTGATACTATCCCTGATCCATGTTATCCACGGATGCACTACCTTCCCTGATTTATTCTTTTGCCAAACTGGGATGAACAATTGTTGCAGTTCATTCATGCAGTCTTTAAATACCTTCCGTTGCATATCCACCGTCAACCCTTTAAGAATCACTTGCCTGTCTATGTTGGCCAATTCACGTCTCATACCCTCAAAGTTACCTTTCTTTAAGTTCAGAACCCTAGTTTCTGAATTAACAATGTCACTGTCCGTCCTAATGAAGAACTCAACCATATTATAGTCACTCTTGGCCAAGGGGCCACACACAACAAGACTGGTAACATAGAAACATAGAAACATAGAAAATAGGTGCAGTAGTAGGCCATTCGGCCCTTCGAGCCTGCACCGCCATTCAATGTGATCATGGCTGATCATCCAACTCAGTATCCCGTACCTGCCTTCTCTCCATACACCCTGTTCCCTTTAGCCACAAGTGCCACATCTAACGCCCTCTTAAATATAGCCAATGAACTGGCCTCAACTACCTTCTGTGGCAGAGAATTCCAGAGACTCACCACTCTCTGTGTAAAGAATGTTTTCCTCATTTCGGTCCTAAAGGAATCCCCCCTTATCCTTAGACTGTGACCCCTTGTTCTGGACTCCCCCAACATCGGGAACAATCTTCCAGCATCTAGCTTGTCCAACCCCTTAAGAATGTTGTAGGTTTCTATAAGATCCCCCCTCAATCTTCTAAATTCCATCGAGTACAAACCGAGTCTATCCAATCTTTCCTCATATGAAAGTCCTGACATCCCAGGAATCAGTCTGGTGAATCTTCTCTGTACCCCCTCTATGGCAAGGATGTCTTTCCTCAGATTTGGAGACCAAAACTGTACGCAATACTCCAGGTGTGGCCTCACCAAAACCCTGTACAACTGCAGTAGAACCTCCCTGCTCCTATACTCAAATCCTTTCGCTATGAATGCTAACATACCATTTGCTTTCTTCACTGCCTGCTGCACCTGCATGCCTACTTTCAATGACTGGTGTACCATGACACCCAGGTCTCGTTGCATCTCCCCCTTACCTAATCTGCCACCATTCAGATAATAGTCTACCCTCATGATTTTGCCACCAAAGTGGATAACCTCACATTTATCCACATTGTACTGCATCTGCCATGCATCTGCCCATTCACTCAGCCTATCCAAATCACCCTGCAGCCTCCAAGCATCCTCCTCACACCTAACTATACCCCCCAGCTTGGTATCATCTGCAAATTTGGAGATGTTGCATTGAATTCCCTCGTCCAAATCATTAATATATATTGTAAATAGCTGGGGTCCCAGCACTGAGCCTTGCGGCACCCCACTAGTCACTGCCTGCCATTCTGAAAAGGACCCGTTTACTCCTACCCTTTGCCTCCTGTCTGCTAGCCAGTTCTCTATCCACATCAATACTGAACCCCCAATACCGTGTGCTTTAAGTTTGTATGCTAATCTCTTATGCGGGACCTTGTCGAAAGCCTTCTGAAAGTCTAGATATAACACATCCACTGGTTCTCCCTTATCCACTCTACTAGTTACATCCTCGAAAAATTCTATCAGATTTGTCAGACATGATTTACCTTTCGTAAATCCATGCTGACTTTGTCCAATGATTTCACCACTTTCCAAATGCGCTGCTATCCCATCTTTAATAACTGACTCTAGCAGTTTCCCCACTACCGACGTTAGACTAACTGGTCTGTAATTCCCCGCTTTCTCTCTCCCTCCTTTTTTAAAAAGTGGGGTTACATTAGCTACCCTCCAATCCTCAGGAACTACTCCAGAATCTAAGGAATTTTGAAAAATTATCACTAATGCATCCACTATTTCTGTGGCTACTTCCTTGAGTACTCTGGGATGCAGACTATCTGGCCCTGGGGATTTATCGGCCTTCAATCCGTTCAATTTACCCAACACCACCTCCCGGCTAACCTGGATTTCACTCAGTTCCTCCATCTTATTTGACCCCCGTTCCACTGCTATTTCCGGCAGATTATTTATGTCTTCCTTAGTGAAGACAGAACCAAAGTAGTTATTCAATTGGTCTGCCATGTCCTTGTTCCCCATGATCAATTCACCTGTTTCTGACTGCAAGGGACCAACATTTGTTTTAACTAGTCTCTTTCTCTTTACATATCTATAAAAACTTTTGCAGTCAGTTTTTATGTTCCCTGCCAGTTTCCTTTCATAATCTATTTTCCCTTTCCTAATTAAGCCCTTTGTCCTCCTCTGCTGGATTCTGAATTTCTCCCAGTCCTCCGGTAGGCTGCTTTTTCTGGCAAATTTGTATGCCTCATCTCTTGTTTTTATACTATCCCTGATTTCCCTTGTTATCCATGGATGCACCACCTTCCCCGATTTATTCTTTTGCCAAACTGGTATGAACAACTTTTGTACTTCATCCATGCAGTCTTTAAATACCTTCCATTGCACATCCACTGTCAACCCTTTAAGAATCTGCCAGTCTATCTTGGCCAATTCACATCTCATACCTTCAAAGTTACCTTTGTTCAAGTTCAGAACCCTTGTTTCTGATTTAATTTTGTCACTCTCCATCCTAATGAAGAATTCATAGAAACATAGAAACATAGAAAATAGGTGCAGGAGTAGGCCATTCGGCCCTTCGAGCCTGCACCGCCATTCAATGTGATCATGGCTGATCATCCAACTCAGTATCCCGTACCTGCCTTCTCTCCATACCCCCTGATCCCTTTAGCCACAAGTGCCACATCTAACGCCCTCTTAAATATAGCCAATGAACTGGCCTCAACTACCTTCTGTGGCAGAGAATTCCAGAGACTCACCACTCTCTGTGTAAAGAATGTTTTCCTCATTTCGGTCCTAAAGGAATTCCCCCTTATCCTTAGACTGTGACCCCTTGTTCTGGACTCCCCCAACATCGGGAACAATCTTCCAGCATCTAGCTTGTCCAACCCCTTAAGAATTTTGTAGGTTTCTATAAGATCCCCCCTCGAGTGCAAACCGAGTCTATCCAATCTTTCCTCATATGAAAGTCCTGACATCCCAGGAATCAGTCTGGTGAATCTTCTCTGTACCCCCTCTATGGCAAGGATGTCTTTCCTCAGATTTGGAGACCAAAACTGTACGCAGTACTCCAGGTGTGGCCTCACGAAAACCCTGTACAACTGCAGTAGAACCTCCCTGCTCCTATACTCAAATCCTTTCGCTATGAATGCTAACATACCATTTGCTTTCTTCACTGCCTGCTGAACCTGCATGCCTACTTTCAATGACTGGTGTACCATGACACCCAGGTCTCGTTGCATCTCCCCCTTACCTAATCTGCCACCATTCAGATAATAGTCTACCCTCATACCATATTATGGTCACTCTTGCCCAAGGGGCCACGCACAACAAGACTGCTAACTAACCCTTCCTCATTACTCAATACCCAGTCTAGAATAGCCTGCTCTCTCGTTGGTTCCTCCACATGTTGGTTGAGAAAACTATCCCGCATACATTCCAGGAAATCCTCTTCCTCAGCACCCCTGCCAATTTGATTCACCCAATCTACATGCAGATTGAAGTCACCCATTATAACCGTGTTACCCTTGTTGCACGCATTTCTAATTTCCTGTTTGATGCCATCCCCAACTCCAATACTACTGTTAGGTGGCCTGTACACAGTTCCCACTAGCGTTTTCTGCCCCTTAGAGTTTCGCAGCTCTACCCATATCGATTCCACATCCTCCACGCTAATGTCCTTCCTTTCTATTGCATTAATCTCCTCTCTCACCAGCAACGCTACCCCACCTCCTTTTCCTTTTCGTCTATCCCTCCTGAATATTGAATATCCCTGGATGTTCAGCTCCCAGCCTTGGTCATCCTGGAGCCAAGTCTCCGTGATTCCAACTATAGCATAGTCATTAATCGCTATCTGCACCTTCAACTCATCCACCTTCCTCATTCAACTAACCCTTCCTCATTACTCAGTACCCAGTCTAGAAAAGACTGCTCTCTCGTTGGGTCCTCCACATGTCGGTTTAGAAAACTATCCCGCATACACTCCAAGAAATCCCCCTCCTCAGCACCGCTGCAATTTGATTCACCCAAGCTATATGTAGATTGAAGTCACCCATTATAACTGTTTTACCCTTGTTGCACGCATTTCTAATTTCATGTTTGATGCCATCCCCAACTGCACTACTACGGTTAGGTGGCCTGTACACAACTCCCACCAGCGTTTTCTGCCCCTTAGTGTTTCGCAGCTCTACCCATATCGATTTCAATTCCTACAGCCGAATGTCCTTCCATTCTATTGCCTTAATCTACGCTCTAACCAGCAATGCGACTCCACCTCCTTTTCCTTTCTGTCTATCCCTCCTGAATATTGAATATCCCTGGATGTTCAGCTCCCAGCCTTGGGCATCCTGGGACCATGTCTCCGTGATCCCAACTATATCATATTCATTAATAACTATCTGCACATTCAACTCATCCACCTTATTACGAATGTTCCTTGCATTGAGACACAAGCTTTCAGGGTTGTTTTACTACACTTTTACTCCTTATACAATTATGTTGAAAAGTTTCTAATGTTGATATTTGCCCTGGATTTTTCTGCCTGCCACTTTTACTTTCCACCTTGCTACCCATTGCTTCTACCCCCAGAATCAGAATCAGAATCAGAATGCCTTTTATTGTCACTATACACATGTACAATGAGATTAAAAGCTGCTCCTACTCATTGCAAAACAAAACAAAGAGGGGGGGGATAAGGTGCACAGTTTCTGCAGCGCTATATACATATCTATAAAAAGACAATCGATAAATAGAATGGATAATAGGATTCATATATCCAGTATGGGTTATTGCACATATTGGAAATTACAGTTACAGTACAAATTATAGTAGGTGGATAGATGAAAGTCCGGGGGTTATGCTGTGAAGTCAATGCATGTGTGAGTTCAGGGAGATAAGTGATTTTGGAAAGAAACTGTTCTTGAGTCTATTTGGCCTTGTGCTGATGCACCTATAGCGCCTCCCTGAGGGTAGCAGGTTGAACAGGCCAAATGCAGGATGGGAGCTGTCCTTGATAATGTTCTTCGCCCTGCTGAGGCAGCGGGAGGTGTAAATGTCCATAAGCGAGGGGAGAGGGCAGCCGATTATCTTCTGTGCTGCCCTGACTACACTCTGAAGCCTCTCCCTGTCTGCCATGGTGCAGCTGCCGTACCATGCTGTAATGCAGTATGTCAACAGGCTCTCAATGGACGAGCGGTAGAAGGTCAGCAGCAGGTTGGAGTCCAGGTTGTGCTTCCTGAGGACCCTCAGGAAGTGCAGCCGCTGCTGAGCCTTCTTGATGACCGCTGTGATGTTGTCTGTCCAGGAGATGTCAGCGGAGATGAGGACGCCGAGAAACCGGAAGGTGTGGACCCTCTCCACACACTCGCCGTTGATGTATAAGGGGGCTATGTGGGGGCTGTGCTTCCTGAAGTCGACAATGAGCTCTTTGGTTTTCTTGGTGTTCAGAGCCAGTTTGTTTTCTGAGCACCAGGCTGTCAACTTCAGGACTTCTTCTCTGTAGGTTGCCTCATCTCCCCTTGAGATGAGTCCGACTACTGTAGTGTCGTCAGCAAACTTGACGATTCGGTTGTTGTTGTGGGCCGGACTACAGCCGTGGGTGTAGAGACAGTATAGGAGGGGGCTTAGCACACAGCCCTGCGGGGGGGGCGGTACTCAACATGCGAGTGGAGGAGAGGTGGGGGCCGAGTCTCACAGTCTGGGGCCGGTTGGTGAGGAAGTCCTTTATCCAGGCACATGTGAGAGTGGGGAGGCCGAGATCTTGCATCCCTACCTCTTGCTACCCTCATCTTGCATCCCTCTGTCTCTCTGCTCATGCACCCATCCCCTGCCACATTAGTTTTAATCCTCCCTGATTCTGGAGATTCGGTAACTGCCCCACCTACTCGAAGTACTTTCTGAACTGCATACAGTTTTTATATCTCAGATCTTCTGTATTGTGTGTGTGGGGGAAATACCGTTTGACGAAAGGATAGACAAAATATGCGGATGATGCATTGAAATTAGGAAAATCTTCCACACAAATCTGGCGTAGAAAGGAACTCGATGCCGAAGACGGTGGGAGAAGGAGCAACTTCATCACGTTTGAACAGCGGGGTGGCCCGGTGGCGCAGCGGTAGATTTGCTACCTCACAATGCCAGAGACCCGGATTCGATCCTAACTATGGATGCTGTCGATATGGAGCTCATATATTCTCCCATGCGCCGCCTGTGGTTATCTCCGGGTGCTGCGTTTCCCCCCACACTCCAACGACTTCCAGGTTGTGCCTAGCGTAGGATAGTGATAATGTGCGGTGTTTGCTGGTTGGCGCGGCCTCGGTGTGCCAAATAACCCGTGTACGTGCGGTATCTCCTAAACCCACTAAGATGCGTACGTGGAGTGTACGTCCACAGGGCAACGGACCCAGTGATGGAAATTAAATTTTCGGCATCACTGACTAGCAGGCACAGGAACAATGTCAGAAACCAACAGGTGAATTTACCGGACACCAAACTGATTCAGTATGAATTACAATGGGCGAGAATGAGCTGCCTTGATTGAATTGTTGATCAACTCAATCCACAAACGGGTACGGCAACATCTCTGCGTTTGTGTGGATTCGGACTGAGCCGTTCCTTCCAGTTTCCTGCCCGTTAACCGTATACAAATTAATTGAGGTGGGGTTGATATGAATACATTTCATGGCCCAAATTACAATCTATCGACCATTGATGCAATGTTTGAGGGAGCGACTGTTGTAGATCCCTCGATGGTGGGGATGTCATACCCGTGATGGGTTGGGTAGTTGTAATCACATGTTGCAGTCTCCTTCGCTCGTGGTATTCAGGTTGCCGACCCAGGTGGTGTTGCAACCAGACAACATGCTCTCTACTGTATACTTGTGGAAGTTCAAGAGAATTATCAACGACGTACCGATCCGCAATCTTTTCAGGGAGTAGAGCTGTTATAATTGCATAAATGTTTTGGGTCTCGGAATGACCGTCAGAGACTTCCACGCACAGGAATTTGCAGCTTTTGACCTTCTCAGTTTTGATTGGTTTGACTCTTGATTCGGTCTTGGTTTGACGACATCTCTATAAATAGCATCGTTGTTGTGTGACTGTAAGATTCTCCGAGATATGTTGATAGTTATCCTCATTGTGCTTCAAGGACTGTCCACGTTTCGGTATCATTTGGAACCCACGGACGTTCGTTGAAAATATAATTTTACTTCGGAGTCACGTGAGTGACTACTTGAAGAACCCCGTACAGCCGTTCGTGCGTTATTGCGTCAGACATTTTCGTGCAGACGTCTGTGGAGCAGCGCAGCTCCTCCACAGAAAGTCTAAAAAAGTTGCAGGTAAGTGCTATTTTTCTTACCTGTTCTAGGTCTCCTGCAGGAACTACCGGGGTTTTGGCAGTGGATGTTCGCGATAGCCGACGAGCTAACCAGCCTTGGGCTTTGGGGGAAAACCCTGATCCGACCGCGGAAACTATGAGTTTCAAAGAGGAGGAAGTACTGACACTTTTGAAAAATATAAAAGTGGATAAGTCTCCAGGTCCTGACGGGCTATTCACTGGGACATTGAGCGAAGTTGGTGTAGAAATAGCAGGGGCTATGACAGAAATATTTCAAATATCATTAGAAACGGGAATAGTGCCAGAGGATTGACGTACTGCGCATGTTCTTACGTTGTTTAAAAAGGGTTCAAAGAATAAACCTAGCAATTATAGACCTGTTAGTTTGACGTCAGTGGTGGGCAAATTCATGGAAAGGATACTTAGAGATAATATATATAAGCATCAGGATAAGCAGGGTCTGATCAGGAACAGTCAACATGGATTTGTGCCTGGAAGGACATGTTTGCCAAACCTTCTTGAATTGTTTGAAGAGGTTACTAGGGAAATTGATGAGTGTAAAGCATAGGATGTTGTCTATATGGATTTCAGTAACCGCTTTGATAAGGTTCCCCATGGAATGTTGAGTAAGAGGGTTCAATCTTTGGTGTTAATGGCGGAGTAGCAAGATGGATTCAATAGTGGCTGAATGGGAGATGCCAGAGAGTAATGGTGGATGGATGTTTGTCAGGTTGGAAGCCGGTGAACAGTGGGGTGCTGCTGGGATCTGTGTTGGGTCCACTGTTGTTTGTCATTTACATCAATGATCTGGATGATGGGGTCGAAAATTTGATAAGTAAGTATGCAGATAATAGTAAGGTAGGTGCTGGTGTGGATAATGAAGTAGATTTTCAAAGTCTACAGAGAGATTTGGGCCATTTGGAAGAGTGGGCTGAAAGATGGCAGATGGAGTTTAATGCTGATAAGTGTGAGGTGCTTCATCTTGGCAGGACAAATCAAAATAGGACGTACATGGTAAATGGTAGGGAATTGAAGAATGTTGTGGAACATAGGGATCTAGGAATAACTGTGCATAGTTTCCTGAAGGTGGAATCGCATGTAGATAGGGTGGTAAAGCAAGCTTTTGGTGTGCTGGCCGTTATAAATCAGAGCATTGAATATAGGAGTACGGAAATTATCTTAAAATTGTACAAGGTATTGGTGAGACTGGAATATCGTATACAATTTTGGTCCCCAAGTAATAGGAAAAATGTCAACAAAATGGAGAGAGTACACAGGAGATTTACTAGAATGTTGACTGGTTTCCAGCAACTAAGTTACAGAGAAAGGTTGAGCAAGTTAGGTCTTTATTCTTTGGAGTGCAGAAGGTTAAGTGAGGAATTGATTGACGTATTTAAAATGATGCAAGGGTTAGATAGAGTAGACATGGATAAGCTTTTCCCATTGAGGGGGAAGTTTCAAACAAGAGGGCATTACATGAGAATCAAGGGACAGAAGTGTAGGGGTAACATGAGGGGGAACTTCTTTACTCAGAGAGTGGTGGTGGCTGTGTGGTATGAGCTTCCAGCGGAAGTCGTGGAGGCAGGATCGATTTTAACATTTAAAAGGAAAGGGATAGATATATGGACGGGAAGGGAATGGAGGGGTATGCTCTGAGTTCAGGTAGATGGGACTAGTGGGAATGAATGTTCGGCACGGACAGGAAGGGCCGACAGGTCATGTTTCCGTGCTGTAATTGCTACATGGTTATATGTTATATGGTTATATAATTGTATGTATTTAAAGCATTTAACCCCTTCAATTGAGTGATGCGGCTGAAGGAAATCAGATAACCAACACGAGGTGGATCCGATGGTGTTTGAAACAATATCCCTTTTGCTACAAAAATGCCGCTCCCTATTAGCATCCCTCAGTAACGCCGCAATACCCTGTATTTGCATTAATTACCTGAATAAATCACGACCTGCCTCAGCGGGGATTTCACTTGGCTGATGTCATCTGTTTACGAATCATTTCAACATAGCTATTTATAATTATGTTCAAATTCAGTGTCCCAATGGAGAAGGAAAATGGTATAAAATGTCCGTGAAATTTCGGCAACTGCATTTAATTTCAGTCCGAGAGATTACCGGTAGCTCACGGGGACACATCGCTGGACAGAGGACATGGGAGAAACGCTTAGGGCATATCGCAGTGTTGAGAAAATCTTGTACATGATCACTGCTGCCGTTGGAATCCCTGGTAAGTCAGCAGAACAATTAAAGTTTTATAACTCCATGTGCAAACCGGTGAGATCCTGATTCTGATCATGTTACAGGTTTCCCAACTGATATTCCAACTGAAGTTTCCCAACTGATCGGCACGGACTGGAAGGACCGAGAAGGCCTGTTTCCGTGCTGTAATTGTTATATGATATTCGTTGTACACGATTATGTGAAGTACATCAATCCTCTCAGTATATCAGTAAATCAATCCTCTCATTGAAATATGTTTAAATTGGCGCTGTGAGTTTTCGTATTTTCAGACAGGCAAAACTAACTTCATTTTTCTTACCACCGGGATGCACTAGAATGTTGTTCTTGCCCAGAGATGTTGTCCCAGTGCTCGGGACAGGCAGCTCTCTGGGACAGTATGACTGGGAGGTGTTTACATTGTGGCGTTAACTATGACTGAATTAGTGATTTGGATGAAATCCCGCTCCTGTGGACAAATCTCACTGTGGAGTCTGTCATAGTCGGATTCAACCGCCTGTTGGTCAATAATTGGATCGATCTCCTCAACCAGTAGCCGCGGATTTACCGGCTCGTGTTGTTAACGAACTGAACTCACTGTGTGGAATGAATCCATTAACAGAGACACTCTGCTGCGGGATTCTAAGTTGTCCCTACCTTCCCTCTGGAACTCTTCTCGTTCCCAGAGTCCTGGTTAAACACGGACGCTCACGGTTATATCAGTGAAACCAGCCCCATCAGAGATTGTGATCAGCAGGTTTAACCCTGAAAGGACCATTTCGCCTATTGTAGCGGGTGGCGGCACGTTCCCTCCATCCCCGCCCTTTACCACGCCCGCCCGTCACCTTATCTCCTCTTCCCTGAAGCAGGCAGGTCGGGCACGGTCGGAGCCGGCTGACATTGTTAAAGTTGCAGCCGCGCACCGACTCCAACACTCCTGATCTTAAGCCTAAATTCGAGCCGTATTCATCCTCCGAGAACATGTGAAGTAATGCCAAGTGTTTGTTCCCTTTACTTTCTGCAGTGAATTTAGTGGCGATTGTGATCCTATCCCGGGGAAAGTGCGGCCTCTCCACCTGCACCACTCGCTACCTGGTGGCCATGGCAGAGACCGATCTACTGGTCCTTATCATCGAGGTGATTTTGCATCGGCTCCGATATTATTACTTTTATTGGAGTTTCCTGTCCATCACCCCTGTGTGCAGTGTTATCCTTGTACTGAGGTATGCAGCTATACACTGCTCAGTGTGGTTCACCGTCACTTTCACCATTGATCGGTTTGTCGCCATTTGTTGCCAGAAGCTGAAAACAAAATATTGCACCGGGAAAACTGCGTCTGCGGTTCTGGCAACAGCCGGGGTTCTGCTCTGTCTGGAAAACGTACCCCGCTACTTCACAAAAGGACCCAAGACAATAATCGACAATGTTCCGTGGGGATGTGCCATGTTGGACAGTTATTTGTCTGATCGCGGGTGGGTGGCATTTGACTGGATCGACACGGCTTTAACTCCGCTCCTCCCTTTCGCTTTAATCCTGTTGCTCAACGCTCTGACAGTCCGGCACATTTTGATGGTCAGTCGGGTCCGTAAGAGGCTGATGGGTGAGAGCAAGGCGGAGAACCGCAGAGACCCGGAGATGGAGAGCAGGAGGAAGTCTATGGTTTTACTCTTCACCATCTCCGGCAGCTTCATCCTCCTGTGGCTGACTTGTGTTGTATTCTTCCTCTATATTAAGATCACAGGAAATGGACCTGATCTGAAAGATTATGAACATATCTTTTTAAACATCGGGTCTTTGCTGAGGAATCTCAGCTGCTGTACAAACACATTTATTTACATGGCGACTCAGTCCAAGTTCAGGGAGCAGGTGAAGAGCGCGGTGAAATATCCCCTCACCCCAGTGCTTCGGCTCATTAATATATCCTCGCCCTGAGTGCATCCCATAGGCGACTGCAGCCTCTCTCACCGGCGGATCTTCCAGCTGCAGTCCCGGTCGAATAATCCCATCGACAGACCAGCTCCAGGACCTCCAGACCGTCACAGCTAGATCCGTCACATCTCCCCATATAGTCCCTTCTACCTCCGCAGTGGGGACCGGTCTGGGATAAACTCTACCCTGGGACCAATCGTCCCGTCTACCTCTACAGTGGGCACCGGTCTGGGATGAACTCTACCCTGGGAACAATGGTCCCTTCTCCTCCGCTGTGGGGACCAGTCTGGGATAAACTGTACTCTGGGACCAATGATTCAGTATCACTCCGCGGATCACTTCTGCCTCTTGAACGTTGGTACAACCATTCCCTAGAATAATTCTCCAATCTCGCACTAGTGACTGGTCCAGTTGGTGTGCCCGTCCCCCAGGGTCCACTGTCCCATTTCATGGAATCCGAGAGTCATGGGGTCATGCAGTACGGAAAAATCTTCAGCCCAACGCGTCCACTCCAATTCAACATGGCCAATCCATTCCAGTCCCACCTGCGTTCCTATCGCTATGTGAGCTTCCTTTCTCATTAATTCTGGGGTCATTAACCGTCCCTTTACAATCTTTCCCTTTAATTCTATCCTCGACTATCTCATTTGACACCCCACGCCCTTATTCAATTTAAAGCCACCCGTGTATCAGTGGCAAACCTACCTGCCACAATGCTGGTCCCCGACCTGTTAAGATGCCATTCGTCCCTTTTGTAAAGTTCCCGCTAACTCAAAAATCAGATCCCAGTGATCTAGAGTACATGCCTCTTCCAGCTGGTTCTATACACTCCCCAACCTGTGTGTAGGGGGGATTTGGTTCTATATTGTGCTATATTTGTACCCTGTATCTGAGGCAGACACAAAGTAAACCAGCTCGCAGTTCAGTGGCGTGTCTTCCAAAAAAGTCGTTTTTTTAAAGGCCTTATCGGCTTCCATCGGGAAACACAGAAGGGACTTCCCTCTCGCTCTTCTCTCTCCGCTTTCTCCACCCCTCTCTCTCCCGCTCTATCTCTCTCCCCTTATGTCTCCCGCTCTCTCTCCGCCCCCACTCTTTCTCTCCCTCATCACTCTCTACCCCGCACATCTTTCTCTCCTTCACTCTCTCCTCGCTATCCATCCACCCCTCGCCCATTCTCCTACCTCTCTCAACCCCCCTCTCTCTCCCTCTCACACTACCAATCACTCTCACGCTTTCGACCTTATTCCACGATCTCTCTCCCCCTCTATCTCACCCCACTCTCCCTCTCCTTTCCCATTCCTCACTCCCTCCCGCCCCTCGCCACCCTCTCCCTCGCCCCTGTTTTTCCTCTCCTCTCTCTATTCCCTCTCTATCCCCATCGTATTTTCCCCACTCTCTCTCTCCCCTCTCTCCACCTCTGTCCCACCCTCAATCCCTCTCTCCCCTCACTCCCTCTCCTCTCTCTTTCTCAAACACGCCCTCTCTCTCTCCCCTCCCTACTCTCTCCCTCACACTCTGTCCCTCTCCCTCTGCCTCTCTCTTACCCTCCCCTCCCTCCTCTCTCCCAACTCTCTCCACACTCTTTGTACCCCCTCCCTCTCCACCTCTCTGTCTACCCATCTTTCCTCCGCACTATCTACACCTCCCCAAAGTTACTTCCCCTCTCTTTCCCCGCTTCGCTCTCACCCCTCTCTCTCTTCTCCTTCTCTATCCGCCCTCTCCCCCTCTCTTCCTCTTCTGTCTCTCCCCATGTTTCCCTCCCTCATTTCACTCCTCCACCCATCTCACGGAATTCTATGCCCTCCTTCTCTCTCTATGCCCTCTCTGCAATTCCACCCCATCCCCCCCTGTATCTCTCAACCCTCTCTCTCTCGCTCTCCTAACCTATTTTCCCACTTTCATCGCACTCTCTCTCCTCTCTCTTCCCCACTCTCTCACCGATCTCTCTCCCCTCTCACTCTCTCTCCCATCTCTCCCTTTCGGTCACTCTCCCCCTCTCTCCCCGCCCTCTATCTCTCCCACTCCAACTCTCTCTACCCCTTCTTCCTCTCCAAAGTCCTTCCCCCCTCGTTCCCTCTCTCGTTCTCTCCCTCACTCTCTCCCCTCTCTCTCTTCCCACTCGCTCCCCTATATCCCATCTCTCCCCTCTCTCCATGCCCTCTTACTCCCGCGCACCATCTCTCGCCCCTCTCTATTGCCCCTCTTTCTCTCGCCATTTCTCCCCCTCTCTCTATGTCCCAATCTCCCTCTTCCTCAGTCTCTCCATCGCCAAGTGCGACAGGCCCTTTAATTCGCCAAGTGGGACCTGTATCTCTCTCCCACCCTCTCTCCTCCCGTCGCCTCATCTCTCTCTCATATATTTTGTCTAAATCAATTAAACTGTTCAAATAAAGACTAAGCTCTCCCCTCTCTCTCTGCTCTCTCTATACCCCCTTTCTCTCTCACCCATCTTTATCACACAACCTTATTCTCCCCCAACACTTTATAATAATACATTTACAAAAATAAATCAAACTATTTTTTGACAAACCTCCCCCCCATCTCCTTCTCTCCATCCTATCTCAACCTCTATCTCTTCTCTCCCTCCTATCGCACTCCCTCTTTCTCTATAACCATATAACAATTACAGCACGGAACATGGCCCTCTCGGCCTTTCCAATCCGTACCGACCATTTATTTTCCTCTAGTCCCATTTCATCTATTCCCTTCCCGTCCATATACCTATTCACATTACTTTTAAATGTTAAAATCGATCCTGCCTCCACGACTTCTGATGGAAGCTCATTCCACACAGCCACCACTCTCTGTCTAAACCAGCTCGAAGGAATAAAAACCTCACTTGTTCTACCTTTCTTTGTAACTTAGTTGCTGGAACCCAGGCAACATTCTAGTAAATCTCCTATTTTGTTGAATAATTTTGACAACACTCTCCCCCTCTCACTCTCTCCATCCTATTCTCTCCCTCCCTCCCACTCTATCTCTTTCTTCTATTTCTCAACCCCTCTCTCTATTTTCTGTCTCTCCCTTCACTCTCCGCTCTCTCTCCCGTTCCCCCCTCTCTCCCTCTCCCGCACATTTCTCCTCCCCCTCTCTCTCCCCAATCTCCCCCTCCATTCTCTATCTCTCCCCCTCCCTCTGCCTATTCGCTATCTCTCCCGTCTACCCATCCCCTCTCTCATCCCCACTCTGTCCCTCCTATCTGCCCCTCCTCTCTGTCCCTCCTCTCTCTCCCTACTCTGCCTGTCCCCATGTTTCGTTCTCCACTCTCTACCCCCCTCTCTGACTCTCCCCACTCCCTCCCTCCCTCTCTATCTCTTTCTTCTCTTTCTCTACCCCTCTCTCTATTTTCTGTCTCTCCCTTCACTCTCCGCTCTCTCTCCCGTTCCCCCCTCTCTCCCCTCCCGTTCCCCCCTCTCTCCCCTCCCCCACATTTCTCCTCCCCCTCTCTTTCCCCAATCTCCCCCTCCATTATCTATCTCTCCCCCACCCTCTGCCTATTATCTATCTCTCCCGTCTACCCATCCCCTCTCACTTCCCCACTCTGTCCCTCCTATCTGCCCCTCCTCTCTGTCCCTCCTCTCTCACTCCCCACTCTGCCTGTCCCCATGTTTCGTTCTCCACTCTCTACCCCCCTCTCTCACTCTCCCCACTCCCTCCCCTCTCTCTTCCCACCTTCTACCCACGCTCACTCTCCTCCTTCCTCTCTCCTTCCCCCGCTTCTGTACCCATACTGACCGCTCTGTCTATCTCCCCCTCACCACATACAACCCCCTATCCCCTACCCGACTCCCACCTCTCTCTCCATCTCATACGGACTCTCCCCTCCCTCTCTCTCTCTTTCCCCTCTCCCCTCTCTCTCCGCGAACGCACTCCCCTCTCCCTTTACCCCTCTTTCCCCTTCTCCCTCTGTCTCTCCCTCTTTCTCACTATCTCTAATACCTATCTCCCTCCCGTCTCCCTCCCCACCCCATCCCCCCTGTCTCTCCTCTCTCCCCATCTCTCCCTCTCTCTCTCCCCAATCCTACTCTTACTCTCCTCTCCCCCCGCCTATGCCCTATTTCTCTCTTATCCTCTCTCTTCCCCTCACCCCATCTCTCCTCTATTTTTTATTAAATCAACCAATCCATCTCAAAATAAAGACTAACCCCCCTCCCCTCTCTACCCTCTCTTCCCTCCCTCTCTCTATCACCCATTTCTCGCCCCTCCAATTCAGAATACTACATTTACTATCGTAAATTAACTAATCGAATACTTGCTACCCCTCCCCCTCTCGCTCGCTCCACCCTATCTCCACCTCTTTCTCTTTCTATTCCTCCTTGCGCACATCACCTCTCTCTTGCCCCCACCCCTCTCTCTCTCTATCTCTGTCTGTCTCTCTGTCTCTGTCTCTCTGTCTCTGTCTCTGTCTCTGTTTCTCTCTCTCTCTCTCTCTCTCTCTCTCTCTCTCTCTCTCTCTCTCTCTCTCTCTCTCTCTCTCTCTCTCTCTCTCTCTCTCTCTCTCTCTCTCTCTCTCTCTCTCTCTCTCTCTCTCTCTCTCTCTCTCTCTCTCTCTCTCTCTCTCTCTCTCTCTCTCTCTCTCTCTCTCTCTCTCTCTCCTCTCTCTCACCCCATCTCCTCTCGCTCGACCCTCTCTCTGCCCACTTTTGCAACCTCCCCATCTGTCTTCTATCCAACGTTCTCCAATCTCTCCCTCCCCACTCTCCGTCCACTATCGCCTTGTCTCTCACCTATCGCTCATACTATCCCCCTCTTCTATCTCTCTCTCCCAATTCTTCTCCCTCCTCTCCTTCCCTCTTCTCTCCCTCCCAACGTTCCCCCTCCCTTCTCCCCTCCCTCTCTCCCCATCTCCCGTCTTCCTCCCGCTGCAGTCTCCCTACTCCCTGCATACCCCTTTATCTCCTATCTCTAGCAATCTCTACCCCTCTCTCTCACCCTCCCCTTCAAAGATACAGCGCGAAAACAGGCCCTGAAGGCCACTCTGCGTCCTACTCTTTCTCATCATCCTCTCCCTCTCTACCCCTCTCTGTCACCCTCTCTCACCCTCTCTCTCCACCGTCTCCGCCCCCTCCGCCCTCCTCCCGCCTCTCTCTCCCACCCTACATTCTCCTCCCCTTTCTCTCTTCCCCTCTCTCTCCCCACCTCTTCCATCTTCCTATCCCCCCTTTTCCCCCTCTATCCCTGACATTCTCCCTCTCTGACTCTTCCACCTTTCTCTCTCCCTCTCTAAACGCCCTCTTTCACACCATAGCTCTACCCACCCTTTCGCTCTGCCTTCCCTCACCCCTCGTTCTTCCCCACTCTGTCAGTCGCACCCTCCTCCCTCTCTCTCCATCCTTTCTCTCTTCCCCCCTTTCTCCCGGCAATCTTTCTGCCCGCTCTCCCTTCCTCTGTCTCCCACTCTCTCTCACACCCTCTCTCTCTCCATACCTTCCCCATTCTCTCACTCCCATCTCTCTTCTATACCTGCCTTCTCCATACCTAATCTCTCTCATCCCCTTCTCTCCCCCTCCCCCCCTCTTCGCCCTCTCTTAGATCCTCTCTTCCCCCTCTCTCTGTCTCGCTCTTTATCCGCCCTCTTTCACCACAACTCTCTCTCTACCCTCTTTCACCCCCTCTCTCTGTGCCCCCTTTCTCTCTCTCTCTCCCTCCCGTCTCTCACGGCACTCTCCTCCCCTACTCTCTCCGTTGACCATACCTGGAATATTGTGTGCAGTTTTGGCCCCCTAATTTGATGGATATTCTTGATATTGAGGGAGTGCAGCGTACGTTTACATGGTTAATTCTCGGGATGGCGTGACTGTCATATGCTGAGAGAATGGAGCAACTGGGCTTGTACATCTGGAGTTTAGAAGGATGAGAGGGGATCTCATTGAATCATATAAGATTGTTGAGGGTTTGGACACGCTAGAAAGCAGGACGAATGTTCCCAACGTTGGGCGAGTCAAGAACCAGCGGCCACAGTCTTAGAATAAAGAGGAGGTTCTTTAAGACTGAGGTGAGAAAAAAACGTTTTGTCCCAGAGAGTTGTGAATTTGTGGTATTCCCTGCCACAGAGGGCAGCGGAGGCCAAATCACAAGATGGATTTAAGATAGAGTTAGATATAGCTCAAGGTGCGAGTGGAATCAAGGGATATGAACAGAAGGCAGGCACGGGGTATTGGTTGGGGACGATCAGCCATGATCACAATGAATGACGCAGCTGGCTCGACGGGCCGAATGGCCTCCTTCTGCACATATTTTCTATGTTTCTAAAAGTTATGAAGTTGAAAAAAATCGTGACATTTGCAAATTGATCTTTTCGCCTGTCACACCATGAAGGTAACGCCCCTTCCGGCAACCCGATGGTAATAAAACCCGGAGGCGGAGCTGAGTCCATAAGTGCTGATTGAGTCCGCAACAGTGGAGTTGAAAAAGCCGCCGTGTGGACGGAGGTGCTGTGTGATGTCGGGTAAGTCGCCGTGTGGAGTCGGGTAAGTCGCCGTGTGGAGTCGGGAAAGTCGATGTATAGTGTCCCTTCACCTCCCCCTCCTCCCCGCACACCTCCTCCTTCCTCCCCACAGACAGGCCCTTACCATTCCCCGCTCCTCCCCACACCCCCCAAAGAGTCCCCACCCTCCTCAACGCCACTCCACCTGCCCCAACTCACTCACCCACCCAAAACCATAACGCCTCAACGCCTCCACACCCCAACCACCAGCACCCCACCCCTCTCAACGCCACCCTATCTACCACAAGTCCAGCCCACCCCCTCAACTCCACGACACCCACCCAAGGCCACCCCATCCTACCCCACCACCACCCAACCCCACCGCAACCCTCCACAACAACCCCAAACCTCACCCCACACCCCTAACCACACACCACGTCTCCCAACGCCAGCATACCCCCCAACGACACACCACCCCCCAACGCCAGCCCAGCGCTCACAACGCCAGCCCACCCCCCACCAACGCCATTCCACCCCCGCAACGGGTCCCACTTATTCTAGTAAGTAATTGTCAAAATTAGCAATATGTAACTCCTGAACAATATTAAGATTATTCCACAACTTTTCCAATCAATCTCCCAAAATGACAATTTAAAATGCATAGTCCAACTGTATTCCACTCACAATTTCCCCAAATGCCACCTTCTTCCTGAAACGTTGGCATCTCATATCCGGATAGAGATAGTTACATTTCTAACAATTTAACCTGGATTATATGGCCAGTGTGCAATCCGGATCTGGTGTGAAATCAATTAAAATGAAAGAATTGGTAAGAAAGCAAACAGAAAAAACACAGATTAAATGAAAGTGCATCTTTGCCATCTCCTTCATTCACACCTTTCTAAGAAAACAAAGAATAGTCAGTTAATTTCCACGTTGAAAGCTTTAACATATGTCCAAACAATAAAAGATGAATGGGATCTCGAGGTCCCATCAAGTTCTTAAATAGACACTGCAAGAGATACTACAAATGTTTTTCACATTTACGATCAAAATCATTCAGGCACATCCTATTCCATCTGGACCATGGGATTAATTCAACATTCTCCGAGAACAAACGAACAAACGATTTAACATTATTTGCGCACTCTAACTTCATGCTACTTGTCACCTCCTTTCACACCAATCAAATTTAACTAGCGAATTGCCACAACGCATACAACCCTCTGCTGGCTCCCACAGTCAACCACACAATTATAACATTCCGCTTGCCCATATCTTCCATCATGCTGGTAATTCGTCCTCGTCTCGTACTAACTACTGTCCGAATCAGAGTTACAGAGACTGCAGCTCATTTCTTTACATTTATGTCATACGGAGGGGACAGTCCATTATCCCCATCATACCCATCTTGATACATCTCATTGTCTAAACTTCCCCTGTCAATTTTGTATCCGTCCATTTGCGGGGCGGTAGGCGACATCGCCGTCTCCATTCTCCCACAGACGTGTATTTTGTTGTCTTCCTGTGCACGAATAATGTTGCTACGTTTGCTCAAAGTACTTATGATACAGAGTCATTATACATCATTACAAGTACTTAAATTTGAATACATACAGAGACCATCGAAATTAGTACTGCGGGCTCCGAATCGTAGATTATAAATTAAAAGCATCATGGCTGCCCGCATGCCACAAGGTGGTGGTGTGGAAAACCTGACTTTGATATGGATCAAGTCATCAGCAGCAAAACCAGAGACGGATCAAATCAGCAATACTGTTTTTTCTACATCCACCTTCTTGGGCTTTTCCCAACGGACAAACATAAAGCATGCAGAAGTAATATGTATATAAATCTATGAAAATAACTATCATCTACAGTAAAGCAATGGAGGACATACTGCAAGTAATATGCAACGTCGGTAATAATATATTAGAGCCCAAGATTTGCATGTAGACATAATCCCCGTATCTAGCCACAGGCTGGCATACCCGTCCTGCACGCGTACGGTACAGCCCTTCATCCATGCACTTCACATGAGATATTCCCCCAGGCACGGCCTCCATCGGGAGGTTCTTAGCAGGCAACGACTCAAACAGCACCGGTGTCGCAAGGGATTTGTTGACAGGCTTTACAGGGGTCTTCGTTATCGGCACCAGCCACGTTGGCAGTCCTTTTGCAGATACAGAAACAAAGGTCTGATCGCAGATCTGCTCACCGTATGCTGTCACATGTCCTTATTCAGATAATCGTTTCCAGCCTCTGTCCATATCATATCATCTGGGCCATCTGCATAATCATACTGAACCTGCCTCAACAGCACTGGCTCACTTACTGGCGGAATATGTCATCGGTTTCGTATGTGTAAACCTCCGCCAGATTGAATCAAATAAGACCTTGTTTCCGGAAACACTCATTGACTGTGCCCATACGGTCATACCCCTTAGGGGTTTGGAAACGGATCACCTGGCCCTCCAACAATGGTTGGAGAAGGCAACTAGAACGGGCGTAGTACGCCTTCTGCGTCGGTTTTTTTTTAACGCTGCAGACGCGCCCGAGCCACCTCGGGCTCGCAGTCTTGTGGCTGGTGCAGCTGCTTCGTAACTAAAAGAATAGCGCTGGTCTATCTAGAAATTAGTCTATGAGACTACGAACCGAGGGTGGGTTCACGTGTAATGGTGCGGATATCGAAGACATCCTCGTTAACAATCAGCACGGGAGCGCATCAAGGGTGCGTGCCCAGCCCCCTGCTGTACTCATTCTATATACATAACTGCGTAACCGGACGCAGTGCGAACGTCCATCATCAAGTTCGTCGTTCAGACCACTCTTGTGGAACTAATTACTGATGGTGATGTGTCAGAGTATAGAAGTGAGAACGACCGATTGACCAGATGGTGCCAGCAAAACGACCTGGCTTCCAACTTCAGCAAAACGTAGGAACTGATTGTGGACTTTGGAAGAGACCCACAATCCCATTTATATCAACTGGACGATGATGGAAAGGGTTAAAACATCAAATGCCTGCGCATGCATATAATCCGATGATCTTTCCTGATCCCAGACAAACGGGATTTGTCCGAGACCTTGTCAGTGATTAGTCTAAGGCAAGGCAAGGCAAGTTTATTTATATAGCACCATTCATACAAGCTGCAATTCATAGTGCTTTACAAAAGAAACAAAAGAATAACATAGTTTAAAAACATTGCAGAACCACAATACACCACAGGACAACAAAATAGCCAAAATCAAAAATTACATAACAAGCAATAAGACACAGTATAGTAAAACAAAGACACTAAAATATTAAAACGATTTTAAAAGCACATAAAGCGGTTAAGATTAGAAGATTAAGATTACCTGCATGTTGGGTTATGAAAAGGCTACAGTAAACAACAGTGTTTTTACGCCCGGTTTAAATGAGGTTACAGTCTGTGCACACCTCAGGTATTCCGGGAGCTTGTTCCACAGGTGTGGAGCATAGAAACTGAACGCTGCTTCAGCCTTTTTAGTTCTGACCCTGGGAACACAGAGTAAACCTGTCCCCGAAGAACTGAGGAGTCTAGGTGCCTCATACACAACAAGTAGGTCAGAGATGTATTTTGGACCCAGGCCATTCAGTGCCTTGTAAGTCGGTAACAGAATTTTAAAATATTTCCTTTTACACACAGGGAACCAGTGCAAAGATTTAAGGACAGGTGTAATGTGGTCAATTTTCTTTCTTTTAGTCAAGGCTCTGGCAGCGGCATTCTGGATAAGCTGCAGTTGTTTAATTGATGTTTTACTGAGACCTGTAAACATACCATTACAATAGTCTAACCTACTGAAGATATATGCATGAACAAGTTTTTCAGTGTCTTCTTTGGACAGAAATCCCTTGATGCTTGCAATGTTTTTAGAGGATAGTAGGCAGATTTGGTAATGGTCTTTATATGGCTGTTAAAATTCAAATCCGAGTCTATAACTACATAGACTCTGGCTTTCTCTGTGGTTTTCAGTGCAATTGATTCAAGTTGAGCACTTATGTCCAGCCTTATATTTTTGGGACCAAGGACAATAATTTCTGTCTTATTTGTGTTGAGCTGGAGGAAATTCTGGTTCATCCACTCATTGATTTGTTTGACACACTGACTCAGTGAGTGTAGGGGACTATGGTCATGTGGTTACACTGCGATATAAAGTTGTGCGTCATCGGCATAAGTATGGTAGGATATGTTAAAATACCCTATGATTAGCCCCCATGAGCTAGGGGGAGCATGTAAATATTAAACAAGATGGATCCAAGAATGGAGCCCTGGGGAACCCTGTATGTGAGTTTTGTATGGTCTGATTCATAATTACCAAGGGAAACAAAATTATCCCGATCATTCAAGTAGGATTTAAAGCAGTCCAGCACAGAACCAGAGAGTCCTACCCACTTCTCCAGTCTGTCAAGCATATGGTTATGGTTATGTTATAGTGCAGTATCAAAAGCAGCACTGAGATCAAGGAGTCCCAAAACTGAAGCTTTTGATGCATCACTGTTTAGATGTATGTCGTTTAGCACCTTAGTAGGTGCAGTCTCAGTGCTGTGATGTGGCCGAAATCCTGACTGGAAAACATTAAAAATATTGCTAGGAATATTGTAAGAAAAGTCGATGAACTTAGAACCTGGATTGACACCTGGAAATATGATGTTGTGGCAATCAGTTGTGGAAATCATGGTTGCAGGAGGGACCAGATGTGGAGGTGATGCATTCCTTTTCAGAGAATAAATTACAGCAGTGCTTTGACAGGATAGCTTAGCGGGCACGGCTAGGGCGGTTATTTGGGTGGAACTGAGAAGTGGGAACGGTGTTGCAACACTTCTAGGGATGTATTATAGACCGCCAAATGGGGAGCGACAATTGGAAGAGCAAATATGTAAGGAGATAGCAGATATTAGTAGTAAGCACAAGCTAGTGATTGTGGGAGATTTCCATTTTCCAAAAAATAGACTGGGAAACACATTCTGTAAATGGGCTGGATGGTTTGGACTTTGTAAAATGTGTGCAGGATAGTTTTTTTGCAGCAATACCTATAGGTATCGACCAGAGAAGGGGCACTGCTGGACCTCCTGTTAGGAAATGAGGCAGGTCAGGTGACTGAGGTATGCGTTGGTGAGCACTTCGGAATCAGTGATCACAATACCATTAGCTTCAGTGTAATTATGGAGAGAACTGGATCTAGGGTTGAGATGTTTGATTGGAGAAAGGCTAACTTTGAAGGAATGCGTAAGGATTTAAAAGGCGTGAATTGGGTCATTTTGCTTTATGGGAAGGATGTAGAAGAGAAATGGAGGACATTTAAAGGGGACATTTTAAGAGTACAGAATATTTATGTCCCTGTTCGGTTGAAAGGAAATAGTTAAAATTGGAAAGAGCCATGGTTTTCAAGGGAAATTGGACACTTATTTATACAATATTTATAGTAGGCATGAAGTAAATAACCATATAACCATATAACAATTACAGCACGGTAACAGGCCTTCTCGGCCCTTCCAGTCCGCGCCGACCATTTATTTCCCCCAAGTCCCATCTACCTGCACTCAGACCAACCCCCTCCATTCCCTTCCCGTCCATATACCTATCCACTTTTATTTTAAATGTTAAAATCGATCCTGCCTCCACCACTTCTGCTGGAAGATCATTCCACACAGCCACCACTCTCTGAGTAAAGAAGTTCCCCCTCATGTTACCCCTAAACTTCTGTCCCTTAATTATGAGGTGCCAGAGGAGTATAAAAAGTGTAAAAAGAATCTTCAGAAATAAATTAGAAAATCTAAAAGAGTATATGAGGTTGCTTTGGCAAGAAAGGTGAAAGTAAATCCAAAGGGTTTCTACAGCTATGTTAATAGCAAAAAGATAACGAGGGATAAAATTGGACCATTAGAGAGACATAATGGACAGCTATCTGCAGAGCCAAAAGAGATGGGGGAGATATTGAACAATTTATTTCCTTAGGTATTCAACAAGGAGAAGGATATTGAACTCTGTGAGGTAAGGGGGGGGGGGGGGAAGTAGAGTAGCTATGGAAAATATGAGTTTCAAAGAGGAGGAAGTACTGACACTTATGAAAAATATAAAAGTGGATAAGTCTCCATGTCCTGACGGGGTATTCTCTGGGACATTGAGGGAAGTTTGTGTAGAAATAGCAGGGGCTGACTTCCGGTGGCGCTATGGAGTAAGAGGAACAAGCGCCGACCAGCTCCGCAAAAATTGTATTAAAAACGGGAAAAAAACGGGGTTATTTTTAGCTACTCACCAGAGAGGAACTTTTGTGAACGGCACCGGCAACCAGATAAGGTCCGTGACGTCATCAGGCGCGCGACTTTTAAAGCAGTAATGTCGATGAAAATAACCCCCCATCCCAAAGAGAAAAAATCTGTGCTGAAAAAAGAGGTAGGCCCAGTTGCAGCCTCGACCTCGAGTTTGACTGGCTCTCTGGAGGATATCCCAAGGAAGAAATCTGAAATGGAGGATCTGAAAGCCACCATGATGGGTGAGTTAAAAAACATGAAAAAAGAATATAAGGAAGAATTTAAACTGCTCAGAGCTGACATTGAAGTATTCAAAGAGCAAGTTAAAGAGGAGTTGAAAAATGAAGATGTAACCACAGTAAAAATTATGATGGATGAATGGAAGATAAAAGCAGATGCTGATCTTAAACAACAGATGGATGAAGTTAATCAGAAAGTTGGTGGTTTTGGAACTCGCGGTCGATCTCAAGTTGGAACCTATTCAGAGAACACTTGATCAACAACACGAGGCAATAAAGGAACTGCCTAATATTGCTGATTCAAGTGCTAAGGCGAATGACAAACTTCTCTCCGAGAACAAGCGTTTAACAGATTTATTGAATAAAATAACTGAGAAATGTATTGACTTGGAGGGAAGGCAACGGCGCAAGAACTTGCGTATCGTGGGTGTGCGTGAAGGCAAGGAGGGAGCCCAAGACACCAGAGAATTTGCAGCAAATCTCCTGAAGAATGTTTTGAATCTGGATCAAGCACCCCTACTTGGCCGAGCGCACAGAGCACTGAGACGACGTTCAAAGACGGGTTCGCCACCAAGACAACTGATTGTGAAAGTAGTCTACGATCATGTTTTGGAAGATATGATGAAGATAATAATTCGCAAACAGAATCTGTTTTATGATGGTGACAAGATCAGCATATTCAGAGATTATCCTGCGGAAGTGGCCAGGAGAAGAGCCCTTTTTACTGAAACAAGATACATCCTCAGGAATATAAAGGGCGTGAGATATGGTCTGATGTACCCTGCCACATTACGAGTGAGCTACGACAACAAAGAGCATCACTTCACTAAACATACCGAAGCTCCGGAGTTCGCACGTAAAATCGAGAAGGAGTTGGATGAGGAAGAAGGAGAAGCAGAGGGAACACAGAGAGAAGACGATGACGATGATGAGGACGAAGAGTAACGAATTTCAATTATACTCAACACCTACCTGATGTCAATCTACACCCAACATTAAGGAGGAAGAATGATGAACTTTTAAAATTATTGGATTTGGAGAGCTCAATGATTATTAATAATAAATTAATATATAATAGTATTAGTTCAATACTAACCAATATTAACCATTATTAACAAATGTATGTGATACCTCCTTAAATAACCTAAAATGATTGCAGCAAATTAACACAATACAGTATTAATAAGAATGGAAATGTACCACCCCGCCCCTAAATATATTGCCCTTAAGGCATTAACGGAACTGGAAAAATAAACATCTTTTTTTTTCCCAACGGAAGTCCGTAGTTTAACAGCCACGCTAGCGTGGCTTACACTAACACCACGTTACATAGCTCTAGACACACTTTTTTCCCTGCACTTTTCTAATAATATTACTAACCTTTTTTTATTTCTTTGTTGTTTTATTTTGTTTAATATATTATATGTGGAATTATATTACTTTACTTTTGAATGGTACTATACAGTAGACTGGAGGAGATATGTATGTCAAATAATGTTATTAGTATTAGTTGATCATAAACTAGGGTACGAAATTGGGATATATGTGCTGAGACATCTACTTCATTATAATCCACCATAATATCCATGCAATACATTAATAAGAATAAGGGGGGTGATGGAATCACCTTCTGTAGTTGGAATGTAAAAGGTATTAATGAACCAATTAAAAGAGGTAAAGTTTTGGCGCAATTAAATAGAATGCAAACTGATATAATCTACCTTCAAGAGACACATCTAAAAAAAGACGCACAATATAGGTTAACGGCAAACTGGATTTCTAGGGTGTATCATTCATCATTCACTCATAAATCTCGAGGAGTTGCCATTCTTATTCGTAAAGGTATTCAATTTAAACATAGTTCAATAATAGAGGATCCTGAAGGTAGATATATAATAGTTACGGGTGTACTATATTCGAAGAAGGTTGTACTTATGAATATATATGGCCCAAATTTTGATAACCCGCTATTTTTAAAGAAAATATTTAATACTATTCCCACAGTAACACAGAACAATTTAATAATTGGGGGCGACTTAAATTGCACTTTGGATAACTATTTGGACAGATCTTCAACCAAAAGGAAGGCTATTTCTAAATCCAGCGAATTTATAAATTCCTTTCTAGATCAGCTAATGTCAAAGATATTTGGAGAAATGTAAATCCTAATGGTCGAGAATACTAATTTTATTCCCCGGTATTTGGTACATACTCCAGGATAGACTATTTTCTAACAGATTCAAAACTTGTCCCATTTACGTATGACTCAAAATATCATAATATTATTATTTCGGATCATGCTCCATTAACATTCAAGATTAATTTAAAGGGTATAACTAAAGGATATTCGCAATGGAGACTTAACCCTTATATATTAAATGATAAAATGTGCTCAGATTATTTGGTTAAACAGATTGAATTATTTTTTGAAACCAATGATAAACCTGGAATCTCATCATCTCTTTTATGGGACACATTTAAAGCTTTTATACGGGGTGCTATAATCTCAGCGTACGCACATCTGAACAAGGAAAATAGAAAGATCCAACAGATATTGGAAAATGAAATAAGGCAGTTGGACATGGAAAATGCTATGTCTCCGTCTAGGGTTATACATAATAAAATCGTAACATTCATGGCCGCGGGACATTCCAGCGCCCGCCGGGGGCTCCAACTGTGACCTTTGGGCATAGAGCGGGGCCGTACATCGCCCGGCGCTACCTCAAAGGCCGTGGGATTTAACACCGCCCGCCTGCAGCTTGGACCTCGGGAGAGAGATGGTGCGGGGGAGAGAGAAGACTTTGCCTTCCATCACAGTGAGGAGGAGATTCACTGTGATGGATGTTTGTGTGAATTGAATTGTCTGTGTTTTTTTTTATGAATTGTGTATGGCATGTAGAAACGGAGTTTCGTTCGAGCCTCTGAGGTTCGAATGACAAATAATAAAATCAAATCAAATCAAAATCAAATCAAATCAAATCAAAATATAAATTAAATGAGATACAATCAAAGTATGTTATTAAACTTTTTCAAAAGACCAAACAAATACATTTTGAATTTGGGGATAAACCGCATAAATTGTTAGCTCGGCAACTAAGAAAATCAGAAGAAGATAAAATGATATATACGGTAAAATCTGAACAAGGAGAAATATTAACTTTACCAAAAGACATTAATGATAGATTCCAACAATACTATCAAAAACCTTATACATCAAAAGTGATGGATCAACCCGAGACATTAGAAACGTTTCTCCAGAAATGTCACATTAATGGATTAGATCGGGAAGGTAGAGAATTATTAGATGCTGAAATATCAGCAAAAGATATCGAGGAATCAATTAGATCATTGAAGAATGGTAAGGCTGCAGGACCCGATGGTTTGGGGGTTGAATTTTATAAGAAGTTTCATGATTTGATCGTCCCACGGCTACAAACTATGTACAAAGTTGCCTACGAACAAGAACAACTTCCAGAAACCTTAAAATAATCCACAATTACACTTATTTCTAAGGCAGACAAAGATCCAGAAGACCCAGGATCATATAGAGCAATAGCTCTTTTAAATACAGATCAAAAAATATTAACAAAAATTTTATCTCAAAGGTTAAGTTTAGTTATCAATAGATTAATACATCATGATCAAACTGGTTTAATTCCTAAACGTTACTCTACTTCTAACTTAAGACGTCTAATTAATATCATTTACTCGAAAAGAATGACTGATATTGAACTAGCAATTATATCCCTGGATGCGGAGAAGGCGTTTGACCAGGTTGAAAGGCCTTACTTATTTAGGATAATGCAGAAATTTCAACTGGGAGAAGGATTTTGCAAATGGGTTAGAATTTTATACTCTGGCCCAACAGCAAGAATCCTAACAAACCAAACGTTATCAGCAAAATTCAATCTTTCTAGGGGTTGCAGACAAGGCTGTCCGTTATCACCTTTATTATTTGCACTCACTATAGAATTATTGGCCGAAAGGATTAGAGTAGAACCAGAAATTTATGGATATAATACCAAAACTACAATTAACAAAATATCTTTATATGCAGATGATGTTTTATTATATATAACAAAACCAGAGATTAGTATCCCCAAAGTACTTGAAGTGATAAATTAATTTAGTACGTTCTCAGGATATAGAATTAACTGGAATAAAAGTGAAATTATGCCTATAACAGGAATTAAATTGAATAAATTACAAAAAAAATCCATTTAAAATAGCTAACAATCAAATTAAATATCTTGGAATTAATGTATAAAAATCTTATAACTCTTTATTTAAATCTAATTTTCCCCAATTATTAAATAAATTATAAAATAATATTTTATATTGGAAAACATTACCGATATCAATGATCGGTAGAATAAATGCCATTGAAATGATTTTTTGACCTCAATTACTATACTTATTTCAAGCCATTCCGTTATATCTTCCTAATTTTTTTTTTAAATTGATTCTATAGTTAATAGCTTTATTTGGGATTACAAAAAATCACAGAATAAGTAAAACACATTTATGTAAATCTAAAATAAATGGTGGCTTAGCTTTACCTATTTTTTTATATTATTTTTGGGCGGTTCAGATTAAGAACTTTAATTATTGGTCGATACAGATGGAACAGGACCCGGTTTGGCTAAGAATCGAAAAGGAAGATTGTTTCCCATTCGACATAAGCACAATACTCCTTGCCCCTGGGGTGGTACACAAAAAATTATATCAGGAAAACCCTATAATTTTAAATAATATACGTACCTGGAAACAAATCATTAAGACTTTACATTTAGAAACTATGCCACTTTGCTTACCAATTATGAACCTTCGTTTAACCTTATGTTTAAACCTTCGACATTGGATGTGGGGTTTAGACATTGGAAAAATTTAGGAATAATAAGGATAGAACATCTTTATAGGAATGGGAAATTCCTCTCATTTCAGGAGTTGAAAGAGATTTATGGATTGCAAGCAAATAATTTATTTAGATATTTACAAATTAGAGATTATGTCAAATTAAATACGCGAGATTATAGAAATAGAGATCCAGGTTTACTGGATGAAGTACTTAACAAGCATTCAACTACAGAAAAATTAATAGCATATATATACAATATTTTTTTGGACAGGGAAATGCCAAAAACTGAATTATTCCGACAAAAATGGGAAAATGAAATTGGTTTACCTATATCAGAAGATTTTTGGGAAGAAAGCTTACAACGAATTCATCGCTGTTCGTTAAATGCCAGACATACTTTGATACAATTCAAAGTAATACATAGATTACACTACTCAAAAAAGAAATTAAATAGAATGTTTCCTAATATATCACCATTATGTGATAAATGTCAGCACGTAGAAGCCGATTTAACTCATAGTTTTGTAATATGTACAAAACTTAATAACTATGGGACTGAGATTTTTAGAATTATTTCCATAGTTTTAAAGATCACATTAAGCCCTGACTTAAAATTAATTACATTTGGGGTTTTAGATTCAAACCAAACTTTAACAGTAAATCAAAGACATTTTCTGGATTACTGTTTAATAATTGGAAAAACATTAATATTACAATTTTGGAAGGGACCATTATCCCCGACAATTAAAATGTGGACAGTGGAAATGTTGCAGACATTACAACTGGAGAGAATTAGGTTTATCCTAATGGATAAACTTGAGCTTTTTGAACAAATATGGTCTCCATTCACTGATTATATGAAGGGGTAGCTGGGCTCAGCATTGAAACTCAATAAGTACCCGGTGGAAAGATCAAATAAAAATGTTTAATTTCAGATTTATATACTCGTCTCTATATATTATATTTAGAAATTGCTTCATTCATTGATAAGATGTATACTGTTTTCTTTTCCACAAGTATAATAACAGTTTACTAGTTATATGTTTTTTGTTTTTTGTTTTTTGTTTTTTATTTTATTTTTTTATTTTTTTTATATTAATCAAATATAATCATACTCTTTTAATTATCCACTATTCTTTCTTTATACTTTTTTCTTATTCTCTTTTTCACTCTATATAAAAAAGTGAGGCCTATATATATGGTTTGCTAATATTTATATAATTTTGGAAAGATGTATTAATAATATCTGAAAAAAATTGCTGTAATATTTGTAATATGTATGGCCTCTAATAAAAATATATTTAAAAAAAAAGAAATAGCAGGGGCTATGACGGAAGTATTTCAAATGTCATTAGAAACGGGAATAGGGCCAGAGGATTGATGCACTGCGCATGTTCTTCCATTGTTTAAAAAGGGTTCAAAGAATAAACCTAGCAATTATAGACCTGTTAGTTTGACGTCAGTGGTGGGCAAATTAATGGAAAGGATACTTAGAGATAATATATATAAGCATCAGGATAAGCAGGGTCTGATCAGAAACAGTCAACATGGATTTGTGCCTGGAAGGACATGTTTGCAAACCTTCTTGAATTGTTTGAAGAGGTTACTAGGGAAATTAATGAGTGTAAAGCAGAGGATGTTGTCTATATGGATTTCAGTAAGCCATTTGACAAGGTTCCCCATGGAATGTTGAGTAAGAGTGTTCAATCTTTGGTGTTAATGGCGGAGTAGCAAGATGGATTCAACAGTGGCTGAATGGGAGATGTCAGAGAGTAATGGTGGATGGCGGTTTGTCAGATTGGAAGCCAGTGACCAGTGGGGTGCCGCTGGGATCTGTGTTGGGTCCACTGTTGTTTGTCATGTACATCAATGATCTGGATGATGGGGTGGAAAATTGGATAAGTAAGTATGCAGATAATACTAAGATAGGTGGTGGTGTGGATAATGAAGTAGATTTTCAAAGTCTACAGAGAGATTTGGGCCATTTGGAAGAGTGGGCTGAAAGATGGCGGATGGAGTTTAATGCTGATAAGTGTGAGGTGCTCCATCTTGGCACGACGAATCAAAATAGGACGCACATGGTAAATGGTAGTGAATTGAAGAATGCTGTGGAACATAGTTATCTAGGAATAACTGTGCATAGTTTCCTGAAGGTGGAATCGCATGTTGATAGGGTGGTAAAGCAAGCCTTTGGTGTGCTGGCCTTTATAAATCAGAGCATTGAATATAGGAGTACGGAAATAATTTTAAAACTGTACAGGTATCGGTGAGACTGGAGTATCGTGTACATTTTGGTCCCCAAGTTAGAGGAAAAATGTCAACAAAATGGAGAGAGTACACAGGAGATATACTAGAATGTTGCCTGGGTTCCAGCAACTAAGTTACAGAGAAAGCTTGAGCAAGTTAGGTCTTTATCCTTTGGAGCGCAGAAGGTTAAGTGAGGACTTGATTGACGTCTTTAAAATGATGCAAAGGTTAGACAGATTAGACGTGGATAAGCTTTTCCCATTGAGGGGGAAGTTTCAAACAAGAGGGCATTACATGAGAATCAAGGGACAGAAGTGTAGGGGTAACATGAGGAAATTTCTTTACTCAGAGATTGGTGGTGGCTGTGTGGCATGAGCTTCCAGCAGAAGTCGTGGAGGCAGGATCGATTTTAACATTTAAAAGTAAAGTGGTTAGGTATATGGACGGGAAGGGAATGGAGGGGTATGGTCTGAGTTCAGGTAGGTGGGACTAAGGGAAAAAGTTGTTCGGCACGGACTTGAAGGGCCGAGATGGCCTGTTTCCGTGCTGTAATTGTTATATGGTTATATGTTATATGGTTATATAGTTGTATGTATATAAAGCAATTAACCCTTTCAATTGAGTGATGCGGCTGAAGGAAATCGGATAACCAACACGAGGTGGATCCGATGGTGTTTGAAACAATATCGCTTTTGCTACAAAAATGCCGCTCCCTATTAGCATCCCTCAGAAACGCCACAATACCCTGTATTGGCATTAATTACCTGAATAAATCACGACCTGCCTCAGCGGGGATTTCACTTGGCTGATGTCATCTGTTTACGAATCATTTCAACATAGCTATTTATAATTATGTTCAAATTCAGTGTCCCAGTGGAGAAGGAAAATGGTATAAAATGTCCGGGAAATTTCGGCAACTGCATTTCATTTCAGTCCGAGAGATTACCGGTAGCTCACGGGGACACATCGCTGGACAGAGGACATGGGAGAAACGCTTAGGGCATATCGCAGTGTTGAGAAAATCTTGTACATGATCACTGCTGCCGTCGGAGTCCCTGGTAAGTCAGCAGAACAATTAAAGTTTTATAACTCCACGAGTAAACCAGTGAGACCCTGATTCTGATCATGTTACAAGTTTTCCAACTGATATTCCAACTGAAGTTTCCCAACTGATCGGCACGGACTGGAAGGACCGAGAAGGTTGTTTCCGTGCTGTAATTGTTATATGATATTCGTTGTACACGATTATGTGAAGTACATCAATCCTCTCAGTATATCAGTATATCAATCCTCTCAGTGAAATATGCTTAAATTAGCGCTGTGAGTTTTCGTATTTTCAGACAGCCAAAACTAACTTCATTTTTCTCACCGCCGGGATGCACTAGTTGTTGTCCCAGTGCTCGGGACAGGCAGCTCTCCGGGCGGTGTGACTGGGAGGGGTTTACATTGTGGAGTTAAGTATAACTGAATTAGTGATTTGGATGATATCCCGCTCCTGTGGACAAATCTCACTGAGGAGTCTGTCACAGTCGGATTCAACCGCCTGTTGGTCAATAATTGGATCGATCTCCTCAACCAGTAGCCGCGGATTTACCGGCTCGTGTTGTTACCGAACTGAACTCACTGTGTGGAATGAATCCATTAACAGAGACACTCTGCTGCGGGATTCTAAGTTGTCCCTGCCTTCCCTCTGGAACTCTTCTCGTTCCCAGAGTCCTGGTTAAACACGGACGCTCACGGTTATATCAGTGAAACCAGCCCCATCAGAGATTGTGATCAGCAGGTTTAACCCTGAAAGGACCATTTTGCCTATTGTAGCGGGTGGCGGCTCGTTTCCTCCCTCCCCGCCCTTTACCCCGCCCGCCCGTCACCTTATCTCCTCTTCCCTGAAGCAGGCAGGTCGGGCACGGTCGGAGCCGGCTGACATTGTTAAACTTGCAGCCGCGCACCGACTCCAACACTCCTGATCTTAAGCCTAAAGTCGAGCCGTGTTCACCCTCCGAGAACATGTTAAGTAATGCCAAGTGAGTGTTCCCTTTACTTTCTGCAGTGAATTTAGTGGCGATTGTGATCCTATCCCGGGGAAAGTGCGGCCTCTCCACCTGCACCACTCGCTACCTGGTGGCCATGGCAGAGACCGATCTACTGGTCCTTATCATCGAGGTGATTTTGCATCGGCTCCGATATTATTACTTTTATTGGAGTTTCCTGTCCATCACCCCTGTGTGCAGTGTTATCCTTGTACTGAGGTATGCAGCTATACACTGTTCTGTGTGGTTCACCGTCACTTTCACCATTGATCGGTTTGTCGCCATTTGTTGCCAGAAGCTGAAAACGAAATATTGCACCGGGAAAACTGCGTCTGCGGTTCTGGCAACAGCCGGCGTTCTGCTCTGTCTGAAAAACGTTCCCCGCTACTTCACAAAAGGACCCAAGACAATAATCGACAATGTCCCGTGGGGATGTGCCATGTTGGACAGTTATTTGTCTGATCGCGGGTGGGTGGCATTTGATTGGATCGACACGTCTTTAACTCCGCTCCTCCCTTTCGCTTTAATCCTGTTGCTCAACGCTCTGACAGTCCGGCACATTTTGATGGCCAGTCGGGTCCGTAAGAGGCTGATAGGTGAGAGCAAGGGGGAGAACCGCAGTGACCCGGAGATGGAGAGCAGGAGGAAGTCTGTGGTTTTACTCTTCACCATCTCCGGCAACTTCATCCTCCTGTGGCTGACGTTTGTTGTATTCTTCCTCTATATTAAGATCACAGGAAATGGACCCGATCTGAAAGATTATGAACATATCTTTTTAAACATCGGGTCTTTGCTGAGGAATCTCAGCTGCTGTACAAACACATTTATTTACATGGCGACTCAGTCCAAGTTCAGGGAGCAGGTGAAGAACGCGGTGAACTATCCCCTCACCTCAGTGCTTCGGCTCATTATTATATCCTCGCCCTGAGCGCATCCCAGAGGCGGCTGCAGTCTCTCTCTCACCGCCGGATGATCCCATCGACAGTCCAGCTCCACGACCACCAGACCGTCACAGCGAGATCAGTCACATAGCCCCATATAGTCCCTTCTACCTCCGCAGTGGGGACCGGTCTGTGATGAACTCTACATTGGGACCAATCGGCCCGTCCACCTCCGCAGTGGGGACCGGTCTGGGATAAACTCTACCCTGAGACCAATCGTCCCGTCTACCTCTGCAGTGGGCACCGGTCTGGGATAAACTCTACCCTGGGACCAATCGTCCCTTCTCCTCCGCAGTGGGGACCAGTCTGGGATAAACTACTCTGGGACCAATGATTCGGTATCACTCCGCGGATCACTTCTGCCTCTTGAACGTTGGTACAACCATTCCCTAGAATAATTCTCCAATCTCGCACTAGTGACTGGTCCAGTTGGTGTGCCCGTCCCCCAGGGTCCACTGTCCCATTTCATGGAATCAGAGAGTTATGGGGTCATGCTGTACGGAAAAAATCTTCAGCCCAACGTGTCCACTCCAATTCAACATGGCCCTTCTATTCCAGTCCCACCTGCGTTCCTATCGCTATGTGAGCATCCTTTCTCATTAATTATGGGATCATTAACCGTCCCTTTACTCTCTTTCCCTTTAACTCCATCCTCGACTATCTCATTTGACACCCCACGCCCTTATTCAATTTAAAACCACCAGTGTACCAGTGGCAAACCTGCCTACCACAATGCTGGTCTCCCACCTGTTAAGATGCCATCCGTCCCTTTTGTAAAGTTCCCGCTAACTCCAAATCAGATCCCAGTGATCTAGAGTACATGCCTCTTCCAGCTGGTTCCATGCACTCCCCAACCTGTGTGTAGGGGGGATTTGGTTCTATATTGTGCTGTATTTGTACCCTGTACCTGAGGCAGACACAGAGTAAACCAGCTCGCAGTTCAGTGGCGTGTCTTCCAAAAAAGTCGGTTGATTAAAGGACTTATCGGCTTCCATCGAGAAACACAGAAGGGACTTCCCTCTCGCTCTTCTCTCTCCGCTTTCTCCCCCCTCTCTCTCCCGCTCTATCTCTCTCCCCGTATGTCTCTCGCTCTCTCTCCGCCCCCACTCTTTCTCTCCCTCATCACTCTCTACCCCGCACATCTTTCTCTCCTTCACTCTCTCCTCGCTATCCATCCACCTCACGCCAATTCCCCAACCTCTCTCAACCCCTCTCTCTCTCCCTCTCACACTACCAATCACTCTCACGCTTTCGACCTTATTCCACGATCTCTCTCCCCCTCTATCTCACCCCACCCTCCCTCTCCTTCCCCATTCCTCACTCCTTCCCACCCCTCTCCGCCCTCCCCCTCGCCCCTGTTTTTCCTCTCCTCTCTCTATTCCCTCTCTATCCCCATCGTATTTTCCCCACTCTCTCTCTCCCCTCTCTCCACCTCTCTCCCAACCTCAATCCCTCTCTCCCCTCACTCCCTCTCCTCTCTCTCTTTCTCAAACACGCCCTCTCTCTCAACCCTCCCTATTCTCTCCCTCACACTGTGTCCCTCTCTCTCTGCCTGTCTCTTACTCTCCCCTCCCTCCCCTCTCCCAACTCTCTCCACACTCTTTGTACCCTCTCCCTCTCCCCCTCTCTGTCTACCCATCTTTCCTCCGCACTATCTACATCTCCCCAAAGTTACCACCCCTCTCTTTCCCCGCTTCGCTCTCACCCCTCTCTCTTCTCCTTCTCTATCCCACCCACCCTATCCGCCCCCTCCCCCTCTCTTCTTCTTCTGTCTCTCCCCCATGTTTCCCTCCCTCATTTCCCTCCTCCACCCATCTCACGGAATTCTATGCCCTCCTTCTCTCTCTATGCCCTCTCTGCAATTCCACCACATCCCCCCCTGTATCTCTCAAACCTCTCTCTCTCGCTCTCCTCCCCTCTTTTCCCACTTTCATCGCACTCTCTCTCCTCTCTGTTCCCCACTCTCTCACCGATCTCTCTCCCCTCACACTCCCTCTCCCATCTCTCTCTTTCGGTCACTCTCCCCCTCTCTCCCCGCCCTCTATTTCTCCCACTCCAACTCTCTCTACCCCGTCTTCCTCTCCCGACTCCCCCCCCCTCGTTCCCTCTCTCGTTCTCTCCCTCACTCTCTCCCCTCTCTCTCTTCCCACTCGCTCCCCTCTATCCCCTCTCTCCCCTCTCTCCATCCCCTCTTACTCCCGCCAACCATCTCTCGCCCCTCTCTATCGCCCCTCTTTTTCTCGCAATTTCTCCCCCTCTCACTTTCTCCCAATCTCCCCTTTCCTCAGTATCTCCATCGCCAAGTGCGACAAGCCCTATAAATCGCCAAGTGGGACTTGTATCTCTCTCCTCCCGTCGCCTCGTCTCTCTCTAATATATTTTGTCTAAATCAATTAAACTGTTCAAATAAAGACTAAGTTCCCCCATCTCTCTCTGCCCTCTCTATCCCCCTTTCTCTCTCACCCATCTATATCACACCACCCCATTCTCACCCAACACTTTATAATAATACATTTACACAAATATATTAAACTAATTTTTGACAAACCTCCCCCCCATCTCGTTCTCTCCATCCTATGTCAACCTCTATCCATTCTCTCCCTCCAATCGCTCTCCCTCTTTCTCTATAACCATATAACCATATAACGACTACAGCACGAACCCGGCCCTCTCGGCCTTTCCAATCCGTACCGACCATTTATTTGCCTCCAGTCCCATTCCATCTATTCCCTTCCCGTCCATATACCTATCCACTTTACTTTTAAATGTTAAAATCGATCCTGCCTCCACGACTTCTTCTGGAAGCTCATTCCACACAGCCACCACTCTCTGACTAAACCAGCTCCCCCTCATGTTACCCCTAAACCTCTGTCCCTTAATTCTCATGTCATGCCCTCTTGTTTCAATCTTCCCCAATCTCAATGGGAAAAGCTTATCCCCGTCAAATCATTCTATCCCTTTCATCATTTCATATACCTCAATCAACTCCCCCCTTAACCTTCTGCGCTCCAAGGAATAAAGACCTAACTTGTTCGACCTTTCTTTGTAACATAGTTGCTGGAACCCAGGCAACATTCTAGTAAATCTCCTATTTTGTTGAATAATTGTTGACAACCCACTCCCCCTCTCGCTCTCTACATCCTATTCTCTCCCTCCCTCCCTCTCTATCTCGTTCTTCTCTTTCTCTACCCCTCTCTCTATGTTCTGTCTCTCCCTTCACTCTCCGTCCTCTCTCCAGTTCCCCCCTCTCTCCCCCTCCCCCACGTTTCTCCTCCCCTCTCTCTCCCCAATCTCCCCCTCCATTCTCTATCTCTCCCCCTCCCTCTACCTATTCTCTATCTCTCCGGTCTACCCATCCCCTCTCTCATCCCCAATCTGTCCCTCCTATCTGCCCCTCCTCTCTGTGCCTGCTCTCTCTCTCCCCACTCTGCCTGTCCCCATGTTTTCTTCTCCACTCTCTACTCCCCTCACTCACTCTCCCCACTCCCTCCCCTCTCTCTTCCCACCCTCTACCCACGCTGAGTCTCCTCCTATATCTCTCCGTCCCCCGCTTCTGTACCCATACTGACCGCTCTGTCAATGCCCCCCTCCCCACTTACTACCCCCTATCCCCTACCAGACTCCCACCTCTCTCTCCATCTCATACGGACTCTCCCCTCCCTCTCTCTCTCTTTCCCCTCTCTACTCCCCTCTCTCTCCGCTAACGCACTCCCCTCGCCTTTTTCCCCTCTTTCCCCCTCTCTCTCCCTCTGTCTCTCCCTCTCTCTCACTCTCTCTAATAACTATCTCCCTCCCGTCTCCCTCCCCACCCTCTCCCCCTGTCTCTCCTCTCTCCCCCTGTCTCTCCTCTCTCCCCCTCGCCCTCTCTCTCCCCAATCCTACTCTTACTCCCCTCTCCCCCCGCCTCTCCCCTATTTCTCTCTTCTCCTCTCTGTTCCCCTCACCCCATCTCTCCTCTATTTTTATTAAATCAACCAATCCATCTCAAAATAAAGACTAACCCCCTCCACTCTCTACCCTCTCTTCCCTCCCTCTCTCTATCACCCATTTTTCTCCCCTCCAATTCAGAATACTACATTTACTATAGTAAATTAACTAATCGAATACTTACTACCCCTCCCCCTCTCGCTCGCTCCACCCTATCTCCACCTCTTTCTCTTTCTATTCCTCCTTGCGCACATCACCTCTTACTCCGCCCCCACCTCTCGCTCTCTATCTCTGTATGTCTGTCTGTCTGTCTCTCTCTCTCTCTCTCTTTCTCTCTCTCTCTCTGTCTCCCTCTCTCTCTCCCCTCTCTCACCCCCTCTCCTCTCGCTCGACCCTCTCTCTGCCCACTTTTTCAACGTCCCCCTCTCTCTTCTATCCAACGTTCTCCAATCTCTCCCTCCCCACTCTCCGTCCACTATCGCCTTGTCTCTCACCTATCGCTCTTATTATCCCCCTCTTCTATCTCTCTCCCAATTCTTCTCCCTCCTCTCCTTCCCTCTTCTCTCCCTCCCAACGTCCCCCCTCCCTTCTCCCCTCCCTCTCACCCCATCTCCCGTCTTCCTACCGCTACAGTCTCCATACTCTCTGCATACCCCTTTATGTCCTATCTCTAGAAATCTCTACCCCTCTCTCTCACCCTCCCCTTCAAAGATACAGCGCGAAAACAGGCCCTGGAGCCCACTCTGTGTCCTACTCTTTCTCATCATCCTCTCCCTCTCTACCCCTCTCTGTCCCCCTCTCTCCACCGTCTCCGCCCCTTCCGCCCTGTCCCGCCTCTCTCTCCCTACATTCTCCTCCCCTTTCTCTCTTCCCCTTTCTCACCCCACCTCTTCCATCTTCCTATCCACTTTCTTCCCCCTCTATCCCTGACATTCTCCCTCTCTGACTCTCCCACCTTTCTCTCTCCCTCTCTAAACGACCTCTTTCACCCCATAGCTCTACCCACCCTTTCTCTCTCCCTTCTATCACCCCTCGTTCTTCCCCACTCTGGCAGTCGCACCCTCCTCCCTCTCTCTCCATCCTTCCTCTCTTCCCCCCTTTCTCCCGGCTATCTTTCTGCCCGCTCTCCCTTCCTGTTTCCCCCTCTCTCTCACACCCTCTCTCTCTCCATACCTTCCCCATTCTCTCACTCCCATCTCTCTTCTATACCTGCCTTCTCCCTACCTAATCTCTCTCATCCCCTTCTCTTCCCATCCCCCCCTCTTCGCCACTCTCTTAGAGCCTCTCTTCCCCCTCTCTCTGTCTCGCTCTCTATCCGCCCTCTTTCACCACAACTCTCTCTCTACCCTCTCTCACCCCTTCTCTCTGTCCCTCCTTTCTCTGTCTCTCTCCCTCCCGTCTCTCCCGGCACTCTCCTCCCCTATTCTCTCAGTGACCACACTTGGAGTATTGTGTGCAGTTTTGGCCCCCTAATTTGATGGATATTCTTGCTATTGAGGGAGTGCAGCGTACGTTTACATGGTTAATTCTCGAGATGGCGGGGCTGTCAAATGCTGAGAGAATGGACCAACTAGGCTTGTACATCTGAAGTTTAGAAGGATGAGAGGGGATCTCATTAAATCATATAAGATTGTTGAGGGTTTGGACACGCTAGAAGCAGGACGAATGTTCCCAAAGTTGGGCGAGTCAGCGCTCCCAACGCCAACCCACCCCCACCAACGCCATTCGCCCCCCGCAACGGGTCCCACTTATTCTAGTAAGTAATTGTCAAAATTAGCAATATGTAACTCCTGAACAATATTAAGATTATTCCACAACTTTTCCACTCAATCTCCCAAAATGACAATTTAAAATGCATAGTCCAACTGTATTCCACTCACAATTTCCACAAATGCGAATTTCTTCCTGAAACGTTGCAATCTCATATCCGGATAGAGATAGTCACATTTCTAACAACTTAAACTGGATTATATGGCCAGTGTGCAATCCGGATCTGCTGTGAAATCAATTAAAATGAAAGAATTGGTAAGAAAGCAAACAGACAAAACACAGATTAAAAGAAAGTGCATCTTTGCCATCTCCTTCATTCACACCTTTCTAAGAAAACAAAGAATAATCAGTTGATTTCCACGTTGAAAGCTTCTAACATATGTCCAAACAATAAAAGATGAATGGGATCTCGTGGTCCCATCAACTTCTTAAATAGACACTACAAGAGATACTACAAATGTTTTTCACATTTAGGATCAAAATCATTCAGGCACATCCTATTCCATCTGGACCATGGGATTAATGCAACATTCTCCGAGAACAAACGAACAAACGATTTAACATTATTTGCGCACTCTAACTTCATGCTACTTGTCACCTCCTTTCACACCAATCATATTTAACTAGCGAATTGCCACAACGCATGGAACCCTCTGCTGGCTCCCATAGTCAACCACACAATTATAACATTCCGCTTGCCCATATCTTCCATCATGCTGGTAAATCGTCCTCGTGTCGTACTAACTACTGTCCGAACCAGCGTTACAGTGACTGCAGCTCATTGCTTTACATTTATGTCATGCGGAGGGGACAGTCCATAATCCCCATCATACCCATCTTGATACATCTCATTGTCTAAACTTCCCCTGCCAATATTGTATCCGTCCATTTGCGGGGCGGTAGGTGACATAGCCGTCACCATTCTCCCACAGGCGTGTATTTTGTTGTCTTCCTGTGCACGAATAATGTTGCTACATTTGTTCAAAGTACTTATGATACAGAGTCATTATATATCAGAACAAGCACTTACATTTGAATACATACAGAGACCATCGAAATTAGTACTGCAGGCACCGAATCGTAGATTAGAAATTAAAATCATCATGGCCTCCCGCATGCCACAAGGTGGTGGTGTGGAAAACCTGACATTGATATGGATCAGGTCATCAGCAGCAAAACCAGACACGGATCAAATCAGCAATACTGTTTTTACTACATCCTCCTTCTTGGGCTTTTCCCAACGCACAAACATAAAGCATGCAGAAGTAATATGTACATAAAGCTATAAAAATAACTATCATCCACAGTAAAGCAATGGAGGACATACTGCAAGTAATATGTAACGTCGGTAATAATATATTAGAGCCCAATATCTGAATGTACATATAATCCCCGTATCTAGCCATAGGCTGGCATACCCGTCCTGCACGCGTACGGTACAGCTCTTCATCCGTGCACTTCACATGAGATGTCCCCCCAGGCACGGCCTCCATCAGTAGATCCTTAGCAGGCAACGACTCAAACAGCACCGGTGTCGCAGGGGATTTGTTGACAGGCTTTACATGGGTCTTCGTCATCGGCACCAGCCACGTTGGCAGTCCTTTTGCAGGTACAGAAACAAATGTCTGATCGCAGATCTGCTCACCATATGCTGTCACATGTCCTTTATTCAGATAGTCGTTTCCAGCCTCTGTCCACATCATATCATCTGGGCCATCTGCATAATCATACTGAACCTGCCTCAATAGCACTGGCTCACTTACTGGCAGAATTTGTCATCGCTTTCGTATGTGTAAACCTCCGCCAGTTTGAATCAAATAAGACCTTGTTTCCGGAAACACTCATTGACTATGCCCATACGGTCATACCCCTTAGGGGTTTGGAAACGGATCACCTGGCCCTCCGACAATGGTTGGAGAGGACAACTAGAACGGGCGTAGTACGCCTTCTGCGTTGGTTTTTTTAATGCTGCAGACGCGCCCGAGCCACCTCGGGCTCGCAGTCTTGTGGCTGGTGCAGCTGCTTCGTAACTAAAAGATTAGCGCTGGTCTATCTAGAAATTAGTCTATGAGCCTGCGAACCGAGTGTGGGTTCACGTGTAATGGTGCGGATATCGAAGACATCCTCGTTAACAATCAGCACGGGAGCGCATCGAGGCTGCGTGCCCAGCCCCCTGCTGTACTCATTCTATATACATAACTGCGTAACCGGACGCAGTGCAAACGTCCATCTTCAAGTTCGTCGTTCAGACCACTCTTGTGGAACTAATCACTGATGGTGATGAGACAGAGTATAGAAGTGAGATCGACCGATTGACCAGATGGTGCCAGCAAAACAACCTGGCTTCCAACTTCAGCAACACGAATGAACTGATTGTGGACTTTGGAAGGGACCCACAATACCACTTATACCAACTGGACGATGATGGAAAGGGTTAAACCTTCAAATTCCTGCGCATGCATATCTCCGAAGATCTTTCCTGGTCCCAGCACACTGATGCAATTATAAAGAAGGCACAGCAGTGCCTCTACTTCCTGAGAAGATTGCGGAGAGTAGGTATGTCAAGGAGGACTCTCTCGAAATTCTACAGGTGCACATTAGAGAACATGCTGACTGGTTGCATCGTGACTTGGTTCGGTATCTTGAACGTCCATGAGCGGAAAAGATTGCGGAAAGTTGTGACCAATTCTCAGTCCAACATCGGCTCTTACCTCCCCACCATCGAAAGGATCTATCGTAGTCGCTTCCTCAAAAAGGCTGCCAACATCATCAAAGACCCAAACCATGCTGGCCACACACTCACCTATCCGATGCCATCAGGTAGAAGGTACAGGAGGCTGAAATGTGCAACACCCATGATCAGGAACAGCTACTTCCCCACAGCCATCAGCCTATTAAATTCGCCATCAAACCATTCGTTTAATCAATGGTGTTTGACCATTAATGTTTCATTATCTTTAATGTTTAGTGTTTTCGGAGTCATTCGTAACTGTCACTGTGTGTCATATTTTGACTTGTGGGCGGAGCACCAAGGTAAATTCCTTGTGTGTGAATACTTGGCCAATAAACTTACTTACTTTAACAAATTCTGAACAATAATAGCCAATCTGTTCTGTATTGTGTTTACAGCAAGCAAAAATGTCATTGTCCTATCTGGGACACATGACAATAAAACTCTGACGACTCTTGACTTTGACTCTTGACCCGGCCCTGCTGGACTTCTTCGTGAGCTCCTTTGCGCTGTGGACAGCTCGCGCAGCCAGCCCGTTCAACTGGTGGTACACCGAACTGCTAGTGATGTGATTAAAATCCCATTACCTTGCAATGTCCTTGAATCCTGGAATGTCAGGACTTTCATATGGGGAAAGACTGGATAGACGTGGCTTGTACTCGCTAGAATTTAGAAGACTGAGGGGGGGGGGGGATCTTATAGAAACTTACTAAATTCTTCAGGGGTTGGATAGGCTAGAAGCAGGAAGATTGTTCCCGATGTCGGCGAGGTCCAGAACAAGGGGTCACAGTCTAAGGATAAGGGGGAATTCCTTTTGGACCTAGATGAGGAAAATATTTCTCACTCTGAGAGTGGTGAGTCTCTGGAATTCTCAGCCACAGCAGGTAGTGGAGGTCAGTTCATTGGCCATATTTAAGAGAGAGTTAGATGTGGCTATAGGGATAATGGGGTATGGAGAGAAGGCAGGTACAGGATACTGAGTTGGATGATCAGCCAAGATCATATTGAATGGCGGTGCAGGCTCGAAGTCACAAATGGCCTACTCCTGCACATATTGTCTATGTTTCTTAACGGTGACTTGTGAATTGGCCACCATTATCAGATCATCAGGGTTTGAGGTGCCCCATGGACCTAAAAATGCCACGCATGTGTATTGACGACCGCCACAGCGGGAGCTGTGGAGAGCAGATCGAATTCAAACAGGATAAAGTATTGGTTGCCACGCCAAATGGGAAAAAGTCTGTAGCCACCATAGACCATGGAAGGTCAGCAACCGGGTGCTGCAAAATGGGCTATTTCCGTTAGTTCCCAAACGGGGCGTTGAAGGACGAGAAGCCGAAGCCAAGAAGTGGAAGCCAAGATTCCGAACGGAAATGACACCTGAAAACGAAATAACCGAACAGGCGCAACGCGGAAAAGCCAAATACCAGAATGGGCGCAACTCCGAAAATAAATATATACGCGACGCCGAAAAGCCAAGTAACGGACATAACGTCTCGGGGAACGGGATATGTCCGAGACCTTGTCAGTGATTAGTCTAAGGCAAGGCAAGGCAAGTTTATTTATATAGCAGCATTCATACAAGCTGCAATTCATAGTGCTTTACAAAAGAAACACAAGAATAACATAGTTTAAAAACATTGCAGAACCACAATACACCACATGGCAACAAAATAGCCAAAATCAAAAATTACATAACAAGCAATACGACAATTGCATGTATAATAAAACAAAGTCACTAAAATATTAAAACGATTTTAAAAACACATAAAAGGGTTAAGATTAGAAGATTAAGATTACCTGCATGTTGGGTTATGAAAAAGCTACAGTAAACAACAGTGCTTTACGCCCGGTTTAAATGAGGTTACAGTCTGTGCACACCTCAGGTGTTCCGGGAGCTTGTTCCACAGGTGTGGAGGATAGAAACTGAACACTGCTTCAGCCTTTTTAGTTCTGACCCTGGGAACGCAGAGTAAACTTGGCCCCAAAGAACCGAGGAGTCTAGGTGCCTCATATACAACAAGTAGGTCAGAGATGTATTTTGGACCCAGACCATTCAGTGCCTTGTAAGTCGGTAACAGAATGTTAAAATATTTCCTTTTACACACAGGGAGCCAGTGCAAAGATTTAAGGACAGGTGTAATGTGGTCAATTTTCTTTCTTTTGGTCAAGGCTCTGGCACTGATCTCTAGCCTTATATTTTTAGGGACCAAGGACAATAATTTCTGTCTTATTTTCATTGAGCTGGAGGAAATTCTGGTTCATCCACTCATTGATTTGTTTGACACAATGACTCAGTGAGTGTAGAAGTCTATGGTCATGTGGTGACACTGCGATATAAAGTTGTGTGTCATCGGCATAAGTATGGTAGGATATGTCAAAATATTATGATCTGAGCTAGGGGGGGCATGTAAATATTAAACAAGATGGGTCCAAGAATGGAGCCCTGGGGAACCCCGTATGTGAGTGTGTTATGTTCTGATTCATAATTACCAAGGGAAACAAAATAATCCCGATCTTTGAAGTAGGATTTGAACCAGTCCAGCACAGAACCAGAAAGTCGTACCCACTTCTCCAGTCTGTCAAGCAGTATGTTATGGTCCACCGTATCAAAAGCAGCACTGAGATCAAGGAGTCCCAAAACTGAAGCTTTTGATGCATCACTGTTTAGATGTATGTCGTTTAGGACCTTAGTAAGTGCAGTCTCAGTGCTGTGATGTGGCCGAAATCCTGACTGGAAAACATTTAAAAAATATTGCCAGAAATGCTAAATTAGATATGGGCCTGTAGCTGCTCATAGCTGAGGCATCCAGATTATGCTTCTTCAATAGGGGCTTGATCACGGCACTTTTTAAGGCTTTGGGAAAATGCCCCAATCGGAGGGAAATGTTTACTATGTTCAGCACTTCTCGTGCAATAGTGTTTAAACTATTTTAAAGAAGCTTGTGGGCAGCAGATCAAGACAGCAGGTCGTGGACTTTAGCTGTTGAACAGCTGTTTTGCATTTCTGGCAAAGCTCATTGAAAGGGTAGTTTATAAACAAATTTACAGCTTTATGATCCAAAACAATATTTTTAATATTTTCCAGTCAGGATTTCGGCCACATCACAGCACAGAGACTGCACTTACTAAGGTCCTAAACGACATACATCTAAACAGTGATGCATCAAAAGCTTCAGTTTTGGTACAGCTGTTGACCGTGCCGACCATTTATTTTCCCTAAGTTCCAACTACCTGCACTCAGACCATACCCCTCCATCCCCTTCCCGTCCATATACCTATCCACTTTACTTTTAAATGTTAAAATGTTAAAATGTTATGCATGCTGAATTTTCGTTGCTTTTCGTGTGCTGAAATGTTGCCGCTTTTTCCGTGTTGAATATTCGTCACTTTCCACGTGCTGAATTTTCAATGCTTTTCATGTCGTGAATGGTCGTCGCATTATGAATCTGGAAATGTCGTCACTTTTCTTCCCCTGAATTTACATCACTTTTCATGTGCTTCATTATCGCTTTTTGTGTGCTGCAATTTCGGCACTTTTTGTGTACTGAAATTGCGTGGCTTTATCGTCCTGATATTTCGTCGCTTTTTGCATGCTGAATTTTCGTTGCTTTTCGCATGCTGAATTTTTGTCGCTTTTCTCATGCTGAATTTTCGTCACTATTCACATGCTGAAATTGCATCTCTTTTGCGTCCTGAAAGTCTTCACTTTTCATGTGCTGAATGTGCATCACTTTTTGCAGGCTGAATTTTCGTCACTCTTCGTGCTGATATTTAATTGCGTTCCACATCCTGAAAATGTGTTGCTTTATGCATCTTGAGGTTTCGTTGCTTTTCGCATCATGATGTTTCATCGCTTTTCTCATGCTGAATTTTCGTTGCTTTTTGCCTGCTAAATTGTCTTCGCTTTTTGTGTGCTGAAATTTTGATGCTTTTCTTGTGCTGAAATTTTCACGCTTTTCGTGTACTGAAATGTCGTCGCTTTTCACGTCCCAAAATGTAGTTGCTTTTCAAATCCTGAAATTTCGTTGATCTTTGAATGCTGAATATTCGTTAATTTTCACGTGCTGAATTTTCAGTGCCTTTCATGTCCTGAATGGTTGTCGCATTATGTGTCTTGAAATGTCGTCACTTTTAATCCCCTGAATTTACATCACTTTTCATGTGCTTCATTAACGTCAATTTTCACGTGCTTCATTAACGTCAATTTTCACGTGTTTCATTTTCATCACTTTTCACCTTCTGAATGTTTGTCGCTTTTCGCATGCTGAAGTTTTGTCAGTTTTCAGGTCCTGGTCATTGCATTATGCGTCCTGAAACTACGTCGCTTTTCATACCCTGAATTTATATCATTTTTCATCTGTTTCATTAACGTTGATTTTCGAGTGATTCATTTTAATCACTTTTCACATCCTGAATGTTTGTCGCTTTTCGCATGCTGAATTTGTGTTACTTTTCTCACGCCGTATTTTCATTGCTTTTCACATGCAACCAGAAATTTCGCTTTTCCTGAACTTCTGTCGCTTTTTGCGTGCTCAATTTTCGTCGATTTTTGCAAGCTGTATTTTTGTCGCGTTTTGAGTGCTGAAATTTTAACTCTTTCCGCATGCTGGTTTTTCACGTGTCACGTGCTGACAAGTGATCTCGACACTTTTCATCCCCTGAATTTACTTTTCATTCCCTAAATCACTTTTCATGTGCTTGATTAACGTCAATTTTCGCGTGCTTCATTTTCACCACTTTTCACCTCCTGAATGTTTGTCACTTTTCGCATGCTGAATTTTCATCGCTATTTGTGTACTCAAATTTTATTGCTTTCCGCATGCTTGAATTTCATTCCATTTTGCATGCTGAATTTTCATCGCGTTTAATGTGTTGAAATTTCGGCACTTTTTGTGTGCTGAAATCTGGTAGCTTTCCACATCCTGAAATTTTGTCGCTTTTCGCATGCTGAATTTTCGTCGCTTTACATGTGCTGAAACTTCGGTGCTTTTTGTGTGCTGAAATTTTGTCGCTTTTCACGTCCTGTAATTTCGTCCCATTTCACATCCTGAAATTTCGTCGCTGTTTGCATGCTGAATTTCCGACACCTCACGTGATGAATTTTCGTTGCTTTTCATGTCCTGAAGGGTCGACGCAATTTCGTGTGCTGTAATTTACTCGCTTTTCACATTCTGAAATGTTGTCGCTTTTTGCATGCTGAATTCCCGTCACTTTTCACGTTATGAATTTTCATTGCTTTTCATGTCCAGAAGGGCCGTCGCATTTTTGTGTGCTTAATTTTCGTGGATTTCTGCGTGTTTCATTTTCATTGCTTTTCGTCTCCTGAAATGTTGTCGCATTTTGCATACTGAAATTTCGTCGTTTTTCGTTTCCTGAATTTCTGTCTCTTTCCGTGTGCTGAATTTTCGTTGCTTTTTGCATGCTGAATTTCCGTCGCACCTTGTGCGCTGAAATCTCGGCGCTTCTTGTGTTCTGAAATTTTGTTGCTTTTCACATGTCCTTAAGCGCCGTCACATTATGCATCCTGAAAGTTCCTCGCTTTTCGTCCCCTGAAATTACATCAATGTTCACATGCTTCAATTTCATCACTTTTCGTGTCCTGAAGGTTTGTCGCTTTTCACATGTTGAACTTTTGTCGCTTTTTGAATGCTAAATTTTCATTGCTTTTTTTGTGCTGAAATTTCGGCGCTTTTTGAGTGCTGAAATTTCATGGCTTTTCACATCCAGAAATTTCGTCGCTTTCCATGTGCTGAAATGTCAGTGCTTTCCGTGTGCTGAAGTTTCAGTGCTTTCGTGTGCTGAAATATTGTCCCGTTCACGTCCTGTAATTTCGTCACTTTTCACATTCAGAAATGTTGTCGCTTTTTGCATGGTGAACTTTTGATGCTTTATTTGTGCTGAAATGTCAGCACTTTTCGTGTGCTGAAATTTCATCGCTTTTCACGTCTGATATTTTGTCGCTTTTTGCATGGTGAATTTTCGTCGCTTTTCACATGCTGAAATTTCGTCACTTGTTGCGTCCTCAAAGCTCTTCACTTTTCATGTGCTGAATGTTCATTGCTTTTCACATGCTGAAATTTCGTCACTTTTTGCGTCCTCAAAGCTCTCCACTTTTCATGTGCTGAATGTTCATTGCTTTTTGCAGGCTGAATTTTAGTCACTTTTCGCGTGCTGATATTTCATTGCATTTCACGTCCTTTAATTTTGTCGCTTTTCACATTCCTGAAATGTTGTCGCTTTTTGCATGCTGAACTTTTGTCGCTTTTTGCATGCTGAACTTTTGTCACTTTTTGCATGCTGAACTTTTGTCGCTTTTTGCATGCTGAACTTTTGTCCCTTTTTGTGTGCTGAAATTTCGTCACTTCACGCGTGCTGACATTTCGTCACTTTTCTCGTCTCGAAATTTCGTCACTTCTCGCGTGCTGACATTTAATTGCATTTCACAACCTGAAATTTAGTTGCATTATGTGTCTTGAGGTTTCATCACTCTTCGCGTCATCAAGTTTCTTTGTTTTTCGCATGCTGAATTTTCGTTGCTTGTGGTCTGAGTGCCGCAATGAGCTAAGGTGAGGACAATGAGTATGTTAACTGACGGTGGACAAAAATGTTGGAGGAACTCAGCGAGTGAGGCACCACCCATGGAGTGAAGAAAATAGGCGACCTTCTTCACACTGACGTGGGTGTGGGTGGAGGGGGGGGTGTGGGGAGAAAGGAAGAATCGAGGACAGTGGGCTGAGGGAGAGCTGGGAAGGTGAGGGGAGGAGGGAGAAAGCAAGGACTACCTGACGTTCGAGAAGTCAATGTTCATACCGCTGGGGTGTAAACTACCCAATCAAAATATGCGGTGCTACACTTCCAATTTACGGCGGGCCTCACTATGGCCATGGACGAGGCCCATGACAGAAAGTTGGATTCGGAATGTGAGGGGGAGTTGAACTGCTGAGCCACCGGGAGATCAGGTTGGTTATTGTAAACCGAGCGGAGGTGTTGGGCAAAGCGATCGCCATCCCTACGCTTGGTGTTAAAGAAGGAACTGCAGATGCTGGAGAATCGAGGGTACACAAACGGCTGGAGAAACTCAGCGGGTGCAGCAGCATCTAAGAAGCGAAGGAGATAGGCGACGTTTCAGGTCGAGACCCTTCTTCAGACTGGTCTCGTCCCAACGCTTGGTCTCACCTATGTGGAACATCTGACACCAAGAGCAGCGGATGCAATAGATGAGGTTGGAGGAGGTGCAGGTGAACCTCTGTCGCACCTGGAAAGACTGCCTGGGTGCTTAGATGTAGTCAAGGGGAAAAGAAAAGCGACAAGTGTAGAATTTCCTGGGAAAGGGAAAGTACCAGGAGAGGGGGTGGTTTGGGTGGGAATGGACGAATTGACCAGGGAGTTATGGAGATACCGGTCTCTGCGGAATGCCGAAAGGTGAGGAGATGGGAAGTTCAGGCCAGTGGTGGGAATCAGTTGGAGTTGGTGAAAATGTCGGATGATAATTTGTTGCATGTGACGGTTGGTGGGGATGAAGGGGTGGACACTTAAGAAACTTACAAAATTCTTAAGGGGTTGGACAGGCTAGATGCAGGAAGATTGTTCCCTATGTTGGGGAGGTCCAGGACAAGGGGTCACAGCTTAAGGATAAGGGGGAAATCCTTTAGGACCGAGATGAGAAGGACTTTTTTCACAACGAGAGTGGTGGATGTCCGGAACTCTCTGCCACAGAGCGTACTTGAGGACAGTTCATTGGCTATATTTAAGAGGGAGTTAGATGTGGCCCTTGTGTCTAAGGGGATCAGAGGATATGGAGAGAAGGCAGGTACGGGATACTGAGTTGGATGATCAGCCATGATCATATTGAATGGCGGTGTAGGCTGTAAGGGCCGAATGGCCTACTCCTGCACCTAATTTCTATGTTTCTATGTTTCTATGACAATGGGGACTTTGTCCTTGTTACAAGTGGGACGATGGAGAGTGAGAGCAGAGTTACAGAGTATAGAAGAGACCCCGGTGAGAGTCTCATCTATAGGCGAAGAGGGGAACCCCGTCACCTAAAGAATGAGGACATCTCCGTTGCTCTGGTTTGGAACACCTCATCCTTGGTGCAGATGCAACTGACGGTATTAACTGGCATCTTTGGGGTTTGGTGCGCAACGGAACACTAAGATGAGGGAACGATGTGTTAATGGTTTGTGTATCAGGGTCAGGGCGTAGTGGAGATAGCGATTGGTATTTGAACTCACTGCAGAACACAAGAGATGCAGCAGAAGGTGCAGCAGTGTTGGAAATGGTCTTGTGACATGGAAGGTGATCGCTGGTGTCTTTATTAAATATATATAATGAATAAAGCACCTTCAAAAGTTTTGGGTCTTCCACAGATCCCAAGATACCTTTATACTACAATTATGTTGTGTATTGTGCGTATCAATTGTGTATTGTGCGCTTACTTTTCAACAGCTAAAATGAAACATCTCACACTTGCTGAGAATAATCACCGTCTGCTATTTCCACCACCACCATTTCTGACCCTGGTTCTGGATCTGATAGATTACTGCTCAAACAACTCATCACTGGTTATCTCGCGCAGGTCGCAGTGAGTAGAGTAGCGAATACATTTTGAAGTGGGCCCTTTTAACCAAATTGAGGAGGTCTAGTTGCCCAATCCCCCTTTTGACCCCAATCTCCATGTCACTGTTGTCTGAGACAGCCTCCTTCGCATTCCACAAGCCAAGTAAACATGTACTTTAGTTCTGTCTTCACTAAGGAATAAAGCATTCATTGCTAGAGGATTTGAGTTTAGGAGCAAGGAGGTCCTACTGCAGTGGTACAGGGCCCGGTGAGACCGAACCTGGAGCACTGTGTGCAATTTTGTTCCCCTAATTTGGGGAAGGACTTTCTTGCTATTGAGGGAGTGCAGCGAGGGTTCACCAGGTTTATTCCCGGGATGGCGGGACTGAGATGTGATGAAAGAATGGGTCTTATATTCATTAGAATTCAGATGAGAACCAGGGGTCACAGAATAAGGGGGAGGTCATTAGGCCATTGATGAGGAAAAACGTGTTCACCAGAGAGTTGTGAATCTATGGATTTTTTTCTGCTATAGAGGGCAGTGGAGACTAATTAATTGGATGTTTTCAAGACAGAAATAGATTTAGCTCTTCGGACTAAGGGAATCAAGGGATATGGAGGGGGGGGGTTGATCCGGAAAGGGAGACTGATTGATTTGGATCCGCCATGATCATATTGAATGACAATGCTAGCTGGACGTGACGAATGGCCTCCTACTGCACCTATTTGTTTCTATAATTTTATGTTCCGATCTCTCAAAGCACAAACAAACTCCTAGAAAAACTAGGAGACCGAGGATCTAGCGGGCGGGAAGAACTGAAGATCATCCACATTAGTCAGGAAATGGTGTTAGGAAAACTGTTGGGAATAGAGGCAGACATAATCGCAGGGTCGAGTTGTTTGCATCCCAGAATATTCTAGGATGTAGTCCATGAAATCGTGGTTAATCGGTCTTCATTTTCCAATGTTCTTTTAATTGCATCACTTCCCGTGGGCTGGAGGGTAGCGAATGTAAACCCGCTGTTTATGAAAAGAGGCATAATGAAAACAGGGCATCATAGAGTAGGGTGTTAGACAGGTTGGGAAATTGGAGAATCAAGTGGCAGATGGAATTTAGTGGAGCAAAGTGTGGAGTCATGCATTTTGGTTGTTGGAATTAGGGCGTAGACTATTTGATAAATGGGGAGAGAATCCAGAAATCGGAGATGCAAAGGCAATTGGGAATGCTGGTGCAGGATTCCCAAAAAGTTAATCTGCAAGTTGAATCGGTAGTAAAGAAAGCAAACTCAGTGTTAGTATTTATTTCAAGAGGACTTGTCTGCAAAAACAGGAACGTAAGGTTGAGGCTCCATAAGGCACTGGTAAGGCCGCATTCGGAATGTTGTGAGCAATTTTATGTACCGTATCTGAGGATGTGCTGGCTATGGAGATGGTCCAGTGAAGGTTTACAATAATGTCCCCAGGAATTAGTAGGTTAACCTATGATGAGCGCTTTTCGGTACTGGGCCTCTACTCCATGGAGTTTAGAAGAATGAGCAGCGAGCTCTTGAAACATACAGAATAGGGAAAGGCTTGGATAGAGTGGATGTGGATATGATGTGTCCACTAGAGTCTACGGCTACAGGTCATGGCCTCCGAATTAAAGGACGTTCTTTTAGAAGAAATGTCTTCAGTGAAACTGTGGAATTCTTTGGAGGCCAGGTCAGTAGATATTGTTAAAGCAGAGGCAGATGGATTGTAATTAGTACATGTGTCAGAGGTTATGGGGAGAAGCCAAGAGAATGGGGATAGGAGGGAGAGATAGATCAACCATGATTCAATGGTGGAGTGCACTTGATGGGACGAATGGTCTTATTCTACTCCAATTCCTTATGACCTCAGGATATTATGACAGGCGGTTCAAAAATGAATACGAGTCTTGTAATCTCACTCAGTGAAGGAAGGAACTGCAGATACTGGTTTAAACCAATGATAGACATAACATGCTGGAGTAATTCAGTGGGACACGCAGTTATCCATGTACTGAGATGGACAAGGGCTGATTAGGGATAGTCAGCACAGATTTGTACGTGGGAGATCGTGTCTCACAAACCCAATTGCGCTTCGTGAAGATGTGACCAAAAACGGTGATAATGACAGAGCTGTCGACGTTGTATATGTGGATTTGAGCAAAGGTATTTTAAAAGCATCCACATGATCGGGTGCTCTGGAAGGTAAGATTGCAATGGATACAACGAGAGATAGCTGAATGGATAGAAACTTGGCTTCATGGAAGGAAGCAGAGGGTGATGGTGGAAGGTTAGTATTGTAGATACTGGGTGGTATTGTAGATACTGAAAATGTGATACTGAAGATCTTGATCGGTTGGGTAGGTGGGCTGAGGAATATCTGATGGAGTGTAATACAGAGAAATGTGAGGTGTTGCATTTTGTGAAGTTTAATAAGGGCAGCACCTACACAGTGAATGGTTAGGCTCTTGGAAGTGCTGTGGAGCAGAGGGATCTACGAGTGCAGTTACATAGTTCCTTGCAAGTGGCATGATGGGTAGATTAAAAAGGCATTTGGCACACTGGCCTGCATCAGAGTATTGAGTAGAAGTTGGGAGATCATGTTACAGACGTATAAGCCGTTGATGAGAACACAGTTAGCGTATTGTGTTCAGTGTTGGTCACCGTGTTATTGGAAATATGTGGTCAAGCTGGAAACGGTGCAGATATGTTTTACGAGGCTGTAGCCAGGACACGAGGGCCTGAGCTATAGAGGGAGATTGGGCAGGCTAGGACAGTATTCAATGGAGAGCAGGAGGACGAGGAGTGATCTTATAGGGGTGTAAAACACAATGAGAGGAATAGATCAGGTAAATACGCAGTATATTGCACAGATTAGGGAAATCAAGAACCAGGGACATAGGTATCAGATGAGGGGGGAAATATTTAATAGAAACATGAGGAGTGACGATTTACACAAAGGGCTTTGAGTATGTGGTTTGGTTTGAAAATAGTGGTTTGGTTTGAAAATGTAAAAGGATGGATTGAAAATGCAAATGTCAGTTTGGTTTGAAAGTGCAAATGGTGATTTGCTTTGGAAAAGCAAAAGGTGGTTTGGTTTGAAAACGCAAAAGGTGGTTTGCTTTAAGAATGCAAAAGGTGGTTTACTTTTGGTTTGGTTTGCAAATGCAAACGGATGGAATTAAAATGAAAAAAATATGGTTTGGTTAGAAAATGCAAGAGGAGATTTGCTTTGAAAATGCAAAAAGATGGTTTGGTTTAAAATGAAAAAGGTGGTTTGGTTTTAAAATGCAAATGGTTGTTTGGTTTGTACATGCAAATGGTGTTCTGTTTGCAAATGCAAAAGGTGGTTTAGTTTGAAAGTTAAAAGGTGGTTTGCTTTGAAAATGCAAAAAGGTGGTTTGGTTTGAAAATGCAAAAGTTGTGTTTGAAATTGCAAATGGGATGCTCTGAAAATGCAAATGTTGGTTGTGTTTGAAATTGCAAATGGTGGTTTTGTATGAAAATGCAAATGGTAGTTTGGTTTCAAAATGCAAATGGTGGTTTGCAATGAACATGCCAAAGACGGTTTTGTTTGAAAATGCAAAAAGGTGTTTTGGTTTGAAAATGACAAAGGTTTGCTTTGAAAATGCAAACGTTTGCTTTGAAAATGCAAATGAAGGTTTGCTTTGAAAATGCAAATGGTGGTTTTGTTTGAAAATACAATTAGTGGCTTTGTTTGAAAATGCAAATGTTGGTTTGGTTCGAAAATGAAAATGGTGGTTTGGCTTCAAAATGTAAAAGGTTTGGTTTGAAAATGTAAAAGGATTGGATTGAAAATGCAAATGTCAGTTTGGTTTGAAAGTGCAAATGGTGATTTGCTTTGGAAAAGCAAAAGGTGGTTTGGTTTGAAAACGCAAAAGGTGGTTTACTTTTTGTTTGGTTTGCAAATGCAAACGGATTGGATTGAAAATGAAAAAAATGATGGTTTGGTTAGAAAATGCAAGAGTTTTTTTTGCTTTGAAAATGCAAAACGATGGTTTGGTTTAAAATGAAAAAGGTGGTTTGGTTTTAAAATGCAAATGGTTGTTTGGTTTGAACATGCAAATTGTGTTTTGTTTGCAAATGCAAAAGGTGGTTTAGTTTGAAAATTAAAAGGTGGTTTGCTTTGAAAATGCAAAAAGGTGGTTTGGTTTGAAAATACAAAAAGGAGGTTTGCTTTGAAAATGCAAAAAGGTGGTTTGCTTTGAAAATGCAAAAGTTGTGTTTGAAATTGCAAATGGGATGCTCTGAAAATGCAACTGGTGGTTTTGTTTGAAATTGCAAATGGCGGTTTTGTATGAAAATGCAAATGGTAGTTTGGTTTCAAAATGCAAATGGTGGTTTGCAATGAACATGCCAAAGGCGGTTTTGCTTGAAAATGCAAAAATGTGTTTTGGTTTGAAAATGACAAAGGTTTGCTTTGAAAATGCAAATGAAGGTTTGCTCCGAAAATGCAAATGGTGGTTTTGTTTGAAAATACAATTAGTGGCTTTGTTTGAAAATGCAAATGTTGGTTTGATTCGAAAATGAAAATGGTGGTTTGGCTTCAAAATGTAAAAGGTTTGGTTTGAAAATGTAAAAGGATTGGATTGAAAATGTAAATGTTGGTTTGGTTTGAAAATACAAATGGTGATTTAGTTTGGAAATGCAAAAGGTGGTTTGGTGTGAAAATGCAAATATGGTTTGCTTTGACAATGCAAAATGTGGTTTGCTGTAAAAATGCAAAAAGTGATTTGCTAAGAAAATGCAAACGGTGTTTCCTTCGAAAATCCAAAAGGGTTGGTTTCAAAATGCAAAAGGAAGTTTTGTTTGAAAATACAAAAGGAAGTTTGGTTTAAAAATGCAAAAGGATGTTTGGTTTAAAATGCAAAAGAAGGTTTGGTTTAAAAATGCTAATGGTGGGTTGTTTTGAATACACAATTGGTGGTTTGGTTTGGAAATGCGAACTATGGTTTGGCTTGAAATGCAAAACGATTGGATTGAAAAAGGATTTGGTTAAAAATGCAAACTCTTTGCTTTCAAAATGCAAAATATTTGGTTTGGTTTAAAAATGCAAATGATGTTTTCCTTTGCAGATGCAAACGTCGGTATGGTATGAAAATATACATGTTGGTTTGCTTTTAAAATGCAAAGGGTGGTTTGGTTTGAAAATGCAAATGGTAGTTTGATTTGAAATTTCAAAAGGTTAGGTTTGAAAATGCAAAAGGATTGGATTGAAAATGCAAATGGTGGTTTGGTTTGAAAATGCCAAAGGAATTGTTTGAAAATGCAAAAGGGTTGCTTTGAAAATTCAAAACGTGGTTTGCTTGGAAATTGCAAAACGTGGGTAGGTTTCAAAATACTACTGGTTGTTTGGTTTGGAAATGCAAACGGTGGTTTTCTTTGAAAATGCAAAAGGTGGTTTGCTATGTAAATGGAAAGGTGGTTTGCATTGACATTGCAAATTAGGTTTTGTTTCAAAAGGCAAAAGGTGGTTTGGTTTGAACATGTAAATGGTGGTTTGGTTTGAATATGCAATCCGTAGTTTGGTTTGAAACCGCAAATGTTGGTGTGGTATGACAATGCAAAAGGTTTGGTATGAAAATGCAAAAGGATGGGATTGAAAATGCAAATGGTGGTTTGATTTGAAACTGCGAATGGTGGTTTGGTTCGAAAATGCGGTATGGTGTGAAAACGAAAATGTTGGATTATCTTTTAAAATGTAAAATAAGGTTTGGTTTGAAAATGGAAATGGTTGTTTGCTTTGAAAATGCAAAAGGTGGTTTGCTGTGAAAATTCAAAAGGTTTGCTTTGAAATTGCAAAAGGTTTGCTTTGATTAAGCAAAAAGTTTGCTTTGAAAATGCAGAAGGCGGGTTGGTCAGAAAATGCAAAGGTCAAAGTCAAAAGAGTTTATTGTCAGGTGTCCCTGACCGGACAATGAAAATCGTTCTTTGCATAGCACAACAGAACATAGAAGGCATTGACTACAATTTTATACATAAATACACCGATGAATGAATAAATTAATAATGTGCGAATAACAGATGGAGGGATATTAATGTTCAGAGTTCCGAGCCAGGTTTAATAGCCTGAAGGCTGTGGGGAAGTAGCTATTCCTAAACCGGGTTGTTGCAGTGTTCAGGCTCCTGCACCTTCTACCCGAACGTAGCAGGGAGATGAGTGTGTGGCCAGGGTGGTGTGGGTCCTTGATGATGCTGCCAGCCTTTTTGAGGCAGCGACTATGAAAAATCCCCTCGATGGAAGGAAGGTCAGAGCCGATGATGGACTGGCCAGTGTTTACTACTTTTTGTAGTCTTTTCCTCTCCAGGGCGCTCAAGTTGCCGAACCAAGCCACGATGCAACCAGTCAGCAAGATCTCTTCTGTGCACCTGTAGAAGTTAGAGAGAGTCCTCCTTGACAGAACAACTCTCCGTAATCTTCTCAGGAATTAGAGGCGCTGATGAGCTTTCTTAATAATTGCATCTGTGTTCTCGGACCAGGAAAGATCTTCACAGATGTGCACGTCCAGGAATGTGAAGCTCTTGACCCTTTCAACCATCGACCCGTTGATATAAACAGGACTGTGGGTCCCCATCCTACTCCTCCCTTAATCAGTCCACAATCAGTTCCTTGGTTTTGCTGATGTTGAGGGCCAGGTTGTTGTGCTGGCACCATATGGACAGTTGCTCGATCTCTTCTACACTCGGACTCATCCCCATCAGTGATACGCCCCACAACAGTGGTGTCGTCAGCGAACTTGATGATGGAGTTCGCGCTATGACCGGCTGCGCAGTCATGAGTATAGAGTGAGTACAGCAGGGGGCTAAGCACGCAGCCTTGAGGTGCTCCCATGTTGATTGTTATAGAGTCTGACACATTTCCACCAATACGAACAGACTGTGGTTTGTGGATGAGGAAGTCGAGGATCCAATTGCAGAGGGATGCACAAATACCCAGTTCCGCGAGTTTGGTAACCAGCTTGGAGGGGATGATTGTGTTAAATGCCGAGCTGTATTGAATGAATAGCAGCCTGACATATGAGTTTTTGTTGTCCAAGTTGTCCAGAGCAGAGTGGAGGGCCACCGAGATCGCGTCCACCGTTGATCTGTTGTGGCGGTAAGCGAACTGCAGTGGGTCCAGATTTTTGTCGAGGAAGGAGTTGATTTGCGCCATGATCAACCTCTCGAAGCACTTCATCACCACAGGCGTTAGTGCCACAGGTCGATAGTCATTGAGGCACGTCACCTTGCTCTTCTTGGGCAGCGGTATTATTGATGCCCTTTTGAAGCAGGTGGCAACCTCAGACCTCAGAAGTGACAGGTTGAAAATGTCCGTAAAAACTCCAGCCAGTTGGTCCGCACAGGTTTTTAGGACACGACCATGTAAGGCATCAGGTCCAGACGCTTTTCGAGGGTTCACCCCTCTGAAGGATTTCCTGACGTCGGCCTCTGTGACTGAGACTGAAATACCATCACAGCGAACAGGGGCTCGGGAAGGCACATCGGTGTTCTCCCTATCAAAACGTGCGTAAAATGCATTGAGCTCATCAGGGAGTGATGTATCGCCAACCTCCGAGCTGCCTCCTGGCTTCGCCTTGTAAGAGGTGATTGCATTCAGTCCCCGCCACAGCTGCCGAACATCTGTCTCATCCTCCAGCTTGGAGCAGAACTCCCTTTTGGCCTTTTTAATGGCCTTACCAAGGTCATATCTGGCCTTCATCAATGCCTTCTAGCAATGGTGGTAAATGCCTCGGGGTAAGACGTCTGGTGATTGTTGACCACGGTGTGGAGCTCCTCCAGTGCCAGACTGACGTCTGCTTGGGGTGGGATGTAGACCGCGGTCAGGATGATGGAGGTGAATTCCCTCGATAGGTAGAAGGGACGGCACATCACCGACAGATGTACCAAGTGTGGAGAGCAGGAGTTGGACAGGACTGCCACGTCTGAGCACCACGCAGAGTTGACCATGAGGCAGACACCCTCTCCTCTCCCTTTCCCCGAAGCAAGTGTACGGTCCATACGGTGGATGGAGAACCCTTCAGGCTGGACCGCTGAGTCTGTGGAGCTGGGGGTGAGTCATGTCTCTGTGAAACAGAACACAGAGCATTCCCTCAGCTCCTTTTGATAAAGCAGCCTTGCCCTGAAATCCTCCACTTTATTTTCAAGAGACTGTACATTGGCCAGCAGGATAGTAGGGAGAGGGGGCCGAAGTCCCCTGCGCTTCATTCTGACCTGAAGTCCTGCCCGTCGGCCACGTTTCCGGACGCAATGGAGGCTTCCCCTTTGTTTCCAGGTACTGTGTTACTTGTACCTGCTGTTTCTGCGGACCAGCGCTGGAACGGGAATTCCCTCACAGATGGCAGCTCCAGCTCCGTAAGGAACGGCGGTTCCCTCAGAATCAGCAGCTCCAGCTTCATTTCTTCTGTGATATCCAGCCCGTCGGCTCTGGAGGTCATCCCGGGGATTCCAGGTGACGTACCTGGGTTCTTTAGTCGGGTCGGGAGTTTCACAGCCAGCGTGGGAAAATTTAAAGTCCGGTGCTCCCGCAGCTGCGTGAGATCGCAAAATTGCCAGCGCTTTCAGCTGCACAAGCAGCCTGTCAGAAACGGCACCGCTAACTGACGTTTCCCTGATGCAGGTAAGTTGATAGAAGTTGTAGGTAAATCTTTTCTGTTCTGGTGCTCCGCAAAAGTCGCCGCAGGCAGGCGCCATCTTGAGCAATCTTGATCTTGAAAGGAGGTTTGGTTTGAAAATGCAAACGGTTGTTTGGCTTGAAAATGCAAATGGTGGTTTCGATTGAAAATGCAAATGGTGGTTTGGTTTGAAAATTGAAAAGGTGGGCTTTGAAAATGCAAATGGAGGTTTGTTTTGTAAATGCAAATGGTGGTTTGGTTTGAAAATGCAAATTGTGGATTGGTTTGAAAATGAAAAAAGGTTTACTTTGAAAATTCAAATGATTTGTTCAGACCATGCTAATGGTTTGCTTTGAACATGAAACATGTTTGGATTGAAAATGCAAATGATTTGCTTTGAAATTCAAATCGTGGTTCCTTTGAAAATGGAAAAGGTGGTTTGCCTTGAAAATGCAAAAGGTGGCTTTGAAAATGCAAATGGATATTTGGTTTGAAAATGCAAATGGTGGTTTTGTTTGAAAATGCAAATGGTGATTTGGGTTGAAAAAGCAAATGATAGTTTGCTTTGAAAATGCGAAAGGTGGTTTGCTTCAAGGATACAAAATGTGTTTAGCGTTGAAAATGCAAAATGTGGTTTGCTTTGAAAATTCAAAAAGGTGGTTTGCAGTCAAAATACAAAAGGTGATTTGCTATGAAAATGCAAACGGTGGTTTGCTTTGAAAATTGAAATGGGTTGGTTTGAAAATGCAAAAGGAAGTTTGGTTTGAAAATGGAAATTGTAATTTGTTTTGAATACACAAATGATGGTTTGGTTTGGAAATGCTCAATATGGTTTGGTTTGAAAATGCAAAAGGATCAGATTGAAAAGGCAAATAGTGGTATGGTTTAAAAATGCAAACTATTTGCTTTAAAAATACAAAATATTTGCTTTAAAAATGCAAAAAGTTGTTTGCGTTGAAAATGTACAAGGTGGTTTGCTTTGAAAATGAAAAAGGTGGTATGCTTTGAAATGCAAAATGTTTGCTTTGGAAATGCAAAAGGTTTTCTTTGAACATACAAAAGGTTTGATTTCAAAATGCAAATGGTTTGCTTTCAAAATTCAAAAAGTGGTTTGGTTTGAACATGTAAAATGTTTGCTTTGAAAATACAAAAGGTTGTTTGCTTCGTAAATGCACAAGGTGGTTTGCTTTGAAAATGCAAAAGGTGGTTTGTATTTAAAATGCAAAAGGTCGTTTACTTGGAAAATGGAAAACGTGATTCGCTACGGAAATGCAAAAGGTGGCTCGGTGTAAAACTGCGAATGGTGGTTTGCTTTGAAAATGCAAATGCTGGGCTGGTTTGAAAATGCAAATGCTGTTTTGTTTCGAAAATGCAAATGGTGGATTGGTTTGAAAATGCAAATGGTGGTTTGGTTTGAAAACGCAAATCGTCTTTTGATTCGAAAATTCAAAAGTTTAGGCTTGAAAATGCAAAATGACTGGATTGAACATGCAAATGATGGTGTGGTTTGAAAATGCAAAAGGAATGGTTTGAAAATGCAAAAAGGAATGGTTTGAAAATGCAAAAGGAATGGTTTGAAAATGCACAAGATTTGCTTGGAAAATTAAAAATGTGGGTAGGTTTCAAAATACTAATGGCTCTTTGGAAATGAAAAAGGTGGTTTTCTTTGAAAATGCAAAAGGTGGTTTACTTTGAAAGTGCAAAAGGTGGTTTGCTTCGGAAATGCAAAAGGTGGTTTGATTTGAAAATGAAAAAGTTGGTTTGCTTTGAAAGTGCAAGAGGTAGTTTGTTTTGAAAATGCAAAAGATGGTTTGCTTTGAAAATGCAAAAGTAGGTTTGGTCAGAAAATTCTGAAGGAGATTTTGTTTAAAAATGTATAATGTTGTTTGTTTTGAAAATACAAATGGTGGTTTCGTTTGAAAATGCAAATGGTGGTTTTGTTTTGAAAATGAAAAAGGTGGTTTTCTTTGAAAGTGCAAAATGAGGTTTTGTTTCAAAAGGCAAAATATGGTTTGGATTGAAAATTAAAATGGTAGTTTTGATTGATAATGCAAAAGGTGGTTTGCTTTGAAAATGCGAAAAGTGATTGCTTTGACAATGCAAAGGTGTTTTGCCTTGAAAGTGCAAAAGGTTTGCTTAGAAAAACCAAAAGGAGGTTTGGTTTAAAAATGCCAATGGAGGTTTGGTTTGAAAATCGAAAAGGTTGTTTGGTTTGAAAAAGGAAATGGTTGTTTGGTTTGAAAATGCAAAAGGTTTGCTTTGAAAATGCAAAAGGTTTGCTCTGATAATGCAAAAGGTTTGCTTTGAAAATGCAAAAGGTTTATTTTGAAAATGCAAAAGGTTTGCATTGAAAATGCTAAAGGAGGTTTGGTTTGAAAATGCAAAAGGAGGTTTGGTATGAAAATGCAAAAGATTGTTTTGTTTGAAAATGCAAATGATGGTTTGGTTTGAAAATGCAAATTGTGGCCTGGTTTGAAAATGCAAAAGGTTTGCTTTGAAAATGCAAAGATTTGCTTTGAAAATGGAAAAGGTGGTTTACTTTGAAAAATGCAAATGGTGGTTTGCTTTGAAAATATAAATTGTGGTTTGGTTTGAAAATGTAAATTGTGGTTTGGTTTGAAAATGCAAATGGTGGATTAGTTTGAAAACCCAAAAACGGTGTCCTTTAAAAATGAAGACGGTGGTTGGCTTTGAAAAGGCAAAAGTAAGTTTGGTTTGGAAATGCAAAGGATGGAATGGTTTGAAAATGGAAAAGGTTTGCTTTTAAAATGTAAAAGGTGGCGGTTTGCTTTGAAAATAAAATGGTTTGCTTGGTAAAGGCAAATGGTGGTTTGCTTTGAAAATGCAAAAGGTGGTTTGATTGGAAAATGCAAAAGGTGACTTGCTTTGAATATGCAAAAGGTGATTTGCATTGAAAATGCAAAGTGTGGTTTGCTTTAAAAATGCAAATTGTGGCTTGGTTTGAAAATGCAAAAGGATTTCTTTGAAAATGCAAAAGTTTTGTTTTGAACATGCAAAAGGTTTGCTTTGAAAATGAAAAATGTTTGTTTTGAAAATGCAAATGACGTTTTGCTTTAAAAATGCAAATGATGGTTTCCTTTGAAAATGCAAAAGGAGGTTTGCTTTCAACATGCAAAGGGTGGTTTGATTTAAAAATGCAAATTTTTGGTTTGAATATGCAAATGACTGTTTGGTTTGGTTTGAAAATGCAATTGGTGGTTTGGTTTGAAAATGCAAATGGTGGTTTGGGTTGAAAATGCAAATCGTGGTTTGGGTTCAAATTGCAAATGGTGGTTTAGTTTGAAAATGCACAAGGTTTGCTTTAAAAATGCAAAAGCTTGTTTGCTTTGAAAGTGCAACCATTGGTTTACAGTAAAATGCAAAAGGTTTGCTTCGAAAATGCAAATGGTGGTTTGGCTTGTAAATACAAATTGTGGTTTGGTTTGAAAACGCAAATGGTTGTTTGGTTTCAAAATGCAAAAGGGGGTTTGGTTTGAAATTGCAAATGTTTGTTTTGTTTAGAAATGCTGAAGGTGGTTTAGTTTGAAAATGCAAAAGGTTTGCTTTAAAAATGCAAAATGTGGTTTGCTTTGAAAGTTCAAAATGTAGTTTGCATTGAAAATGCAAAAGATTGTTTTCCAAGAAAATGCAAAGGGTGGTTTGCTTTGATAATGCAAAATGTGATTTGCTTTGAAAATGCAAAAAGATTTGCTGTGAAAAATCAATAGATGGTTTGCTTTGAAAATGCAAAAGGTGCTTTGCATTGAAAATGCAAAGCAAAACCTTTTTTGAAAATACAATTGGTGGTTTTGTTGGAAAATGCAAATGTTGGTTTGGTTCGAAAATGAAAATGATGGTATGGTTTCAAGATGTAAAATGTTTGGTTTGAAAATGAAAAAGGATTGGATTGAAAATGCAAATGTTGGTTTGATTTGAAAATACAAATGGTGATTAGGTTTGGAAATACAAAAGGTGGTTTGGTGTGTAAATGCAAAAAGTGGTTTGCTTTAAGAATGCCAAAGGTGGTTAGCTTGGAAATGCGAAATGTGGTTTGGTCTGAAAATACAAAAGGAGGTTTGGTTTGAAAATGCAAACGTTTGTTTGGTTTGAAAGTGCAAACGTTGGTTTGCTTTGAAAATGCAAATGGTGGTTTGGTTTGAAAATTGAAAAGGTGGCCTTCGAAAATGCTAATGGAGGTTTTGTTTGTGAATGCAAATGATGGTCTGGTTTGAAAATGCAAATTGTGGATTGGTTTCAAAATGAGAAAGATTTCCTTTGAAAATGAAAAGGTTTTGCTCAGAAAATACAATAGGTTTGCTTTGAAAATGAAACCTGTTTGGTTTGAAAATGCAAATGATTTGCTTTGAAAATGCAAATCATTTGCATTTCCAGAATTCAAAAGGTGGTTTCCTTTGAAAATGCAAAAGATGGTTTGCCTTGAAAATGCAAAAGGTGGGCTTTGAAAATGCAAATGGATGTTTGGTTTAAAATGCAAATGGTGGTTTGGTTTGAAAAGCCAAATGGTGGTGTGGTTTGAAAAAGCAAATGATAGTTTGGTTTGAAAATGCAAAATTGTTTTGCTTAGAAAATGCAAAAAGTGGTTTGCTTCAAGGATGGTAAATGTGGTTAGCTTTGAAAATGCAAAATGTGGTTTGCTTTGAAAATGCAAAATGTGGTTTGCTTTGAAAATGCAAAATGTAGTTTGCTTTGAAAATGCAAAAAGGTGGTTTGCTGTCAAAATACAAAAGATGATTTGCTATGAAAATGCAAACGGTGGTTTTCTTTGAAAATTCAAATGGGTTGGTTTGAAAATGCAAAAGGAAGTTTGGTGTGAAAATGCAAAAGGAGGTTTGGTTTGAAAATGGAAATTGCAATTTGTTTTGAAATTGTAATTGGTTTTGGAAATGGTAAATATTGTTTGGTTTGAAAATGCAGAAGGATCGGGTTGAAAATGCAAATAGTGGGTTGGTTTGAAAATGCAAACTATTTGCTTTCGAAATGCAAAATATTTGCTTTGAAAATGCAAAAAGATATTTGCTTTGAAAATGCACAAGGTGGTTTGCTTTGAAAATGAAAAAAAGGTGGTATGCTTTGAAAATGCAAAATGTTTGCTTTGGTAAGGCAAAAGGTTTACATTCAAAATACAAATGGTTTGCTTTCAAAATTCAAAAAGTGGTTTGGTTTGAACATCTAAAATGTTTACTTTGAAAATGCAAAATGTTGTTTGCTTGGTAAATGCACAAGGTGGTTTATTTGAAAATGCAAAAGGCGGCTTGCTTTGAAAATGCAAAAGGTTGTTTACTTTGAAAATGGTAACGTGTTTCACTTTGAAAATGCAAAAGGTGGCTTGGTGTAAAACTGCAAATGGTGGTTTGCTTTGAAAATGCAAATGCTGGCTTGGTTTGAAAATGCAAAATGCTGTTGGTTGGTCAATGCAAATGGTGCTATAGTTTGAAAATGCTAAGTGTGGTTTGGTTTGAAAATACAAATCGTGGTTTGATTCGAAAATTCAAAAGCTTAGGTTTGAAAATACAAAAGGATTTGATAGAAAATCCAAATGATGGTGTGGTTTGAAAATGCAAAAGGAATGGTTTGAAAATGCAAAAGATTTGCTTTGAAAATTCAAAAAGTATTTTGCTTGGAAAATGCGAAAAAGGTGGGTAGGTTTCAAAATACTAATGGCTGTTTGGTTTGGAAATGCAAAAGGTGGTGTTCTTTGAAAATAAAAAAGGTGGTTTGCTTTGAAAGTGCAAGAGGTAGTTTGCTTTGAAAATGAAAAAGGTGGTTTGCTTTGAAAGTGCAAGAGGTAGTTTGCTTTGAAAATGCAAAAGGTGGTTTGCTATGAAAATGCAATATTAGGTTTTGTTTCACACGGCAAAAAGGTGGTTTGGTTTGAATATGTAAATGGGGTTTGGTTTGAATATGCAAATGGTGGTTTGGATTGAAAATCCATATGGTGGTTTGGTTTGAAAATTCAAATGGTGGTTTGGTATGAAAATGCAAAAGGATGTGATTGAAAATACAAATGGTGGTTATGTTTAATAATGCAAATGGTGGTATGGTATGAGAACGCAATTGGTGGATTGAATTGAAAAAGTAAAATATGGTTTGCTTTGCGAATGGAAATGGTTCAAAATACTAATGGCTGTTTGGTTTGGAAATGCAAAATGGGGTTTGCTGGGAAAATTCAAAAGGTTTGCTTTGAATATGCAAAAAGTTTGCTTGGAAAATGCAAAGGTTTGCTTTGAAAATGCAAAAGGTTTGCTTTGAAAATGAAAATGGCTTGCTTTAAAAATGTAAAAGGAGTATTGGTCTGAAAATGCAAAACGGATTTTGTTTAAAAATGCAAAATGTTGTTTGTTTTGAAAATACAAATGGTGGTTTCGTTTGAAAATGCAAAAGGTTTGCTTTGAAAATGCAAAAGGAGGATTGGTCTGAAAATGCAAAAGGAGATTTTGTTTAAAAATGCAAAATGTTGTTTGTTTTGAAAATAGAAATGGTGGTTTTGTTTGAAAATGCAAATGGTTGTTTGTTTTGGAAGTGCACAATGAGGTTTTGTTTCAAAAGGCAAAATATGGTTTGGTTTGAAAACGTAAATGGTGGTTTTGATTGAATATTCAAAAGGTGGTTTGGTTTGAAAACGCAAAAGGTGGTTGCTTTGAAAATGCAAAAGGTGGTTTGCATTGAAAGTGCAAGAGGTGGTTTGCTTTGAAAATACAAATGTTTGCTTTGAAAACGCAAAAGGTTCGCTTTGAAAATCCAAAAGGATGTTTGGTTTGAAAATGCCAAAGGAGGTTTGGTTTGAAAATGGAAAATGTTGTTTGGTTCGAAAATGGAAAAGTTTTTTTGGTTTGAAAATGCAAATGGTGGATTCCTTTGAAAATGGAAATGATGGTTTGGTTTGAAAATGCAAATGGTGGTTTCGTTTGAAAATGCAAAAGGTGGTTTCGTTTGAAAATGCAAAAGGTTTGCCTTGAAAATGCAAAAGGATTGCTTTGAAAATGCGAAAGATTTGCATTGAAAATGCAAAAGGTTTGCTTTGAAAATGCAAAAAGAGGTTTGGTTTGAAAATGCAAAAGGAGGTTTGGTATGAAAATGCATAAGGTTTGCTTTGAACATGCACAAGGATTGCTTTGAAAATGCAAAAAATATGCTTTTAAAATGCAAAAGGTGATTAGGTTTGCAAATGCAAAAGATGATTTGGTTTGAAAATGGAAAATGTTTGCTTTGAAACTGCAAACGTTTTGCTTTGAAACTGCCAAAGTTATTTTGCTTTGTAAATGCAATCGGTGGTTTGGGTTGAAAATGCAAAAGATTGTTTGGTTTGAAAATGGAAATTGTAATTTGTTTTCAATACACAAATGATGGTTTGGTTTGGAAATGCTAAATATGGTTTGGTTTTAAATTGCAAAAGGATCGGATTGAAAATGCAAATAGTGGTTTGGTTTGAAAATCCAAACTATTTGCTTTGAAAATGCAAAATATTTGCTTTGAAAATGCAAAAAGTTGTTTAAGTTGATAATGCACAAGGTGGTTTGCTTTCAAAATGAAAAAGGTGGTATGCTTTAAAAATGCAAAGTGTTTGCTTTGGAAATGCAAAAGGTTTTCTTAGAAAATGCAAAAGTTATGCATTCAAAATGCAAATGGTTTGCTTTCAAAATTTAAAAGGTGGTTTGGTTTGAACATGTAAAATGTTTGCTTTGAAAATGCAAAAGGTGGTTTACTTGGAAAATGGAAAACGTGGTTCGCTATGGAAATGCAAACGGTGGTTTCCTTTGAAAATCCAAAAGGGTTGGTTTGAAAATGCAAAAGGAAGGTTGGTTTAAAAATGCAAAAGGAAGATTGGTTTAAAAATGCAAAAGGAGCGTTGGTTTAAACATGCTAATGGTGGGTTGTTTTGAATACACAAATGGTGGTTTGGTTTGGAAATGCAAACTATGGTTTGGCTTGAAATGCAAAAGGATTGGATTGAAAATGCAAATAGTGGTTTGGTTAGAAAATGGAAACTGTTTGCTTTCAAAATGCAAAAAATTGGTTTGTTTCAATATAATTATGGATTTCAATATAATTATGGAGAAGGACAGAACTGGGCGGCCTAGGGTTGAGATTTTTGATTGGAGAAAGGCTAACTTTAACGAGATGCGAGATGATTTAAAAGGAGTGAACTGGGACATTTTGTTTTATGGGAAAGATGTAGAGGAGAAATGGAGGACATTTAAAGGGGAAATTTTAAGAGTACAGAATCTTTATGTTCCTGTTCGGTTGAAAGGAACCAGTAAAAATTGGAAAGAGCCCTGGTTTTCAAGGGAAATTGGACATCTTGTTCGGAAAAAGAGGGAGATCTACAATAATTATAGGCAGCATGAAGGAAATGAGGTGTTTGAGGAGTATAAGGAATGTAAAAAGAACCTTAAGAAAGAAATTAGAAAAGCTAAAAGAAGATATGAGGTTGCTTTGGCAAGTAAGGTGAAAGTAAATCCTAAAGGGTTCTACAGCTATATTAATAGCAAAAGGATAACAAGGGATAAAATTGGTCCATTGGAGAGACCGAGTGGACAGCTATCTGCAGAGCCAAAAGAGATGGGGGAGATATTGAACAATTTATTTTCTTCGGTATTCACCAAGGAGAAGGATATTGAATTATGTGAGGTAAGGGAAATTAGTAGAGTAGCTATGGATGCTATGAGTTTCAAAGTAAAAGAAGTACTGACACTTTTGAAAAATATAAAAGTGGATAAGTCTCCAGGCCCTGACAGGATATTCCCTAGGACATTGAGGGAAGTTAGTGCAGAAATAGCCGGGGCTATGACAGAAATATTTCAAATGTCATTAGAAACGGGAATAGTCCCCGAGGATTGGCGTACTGCGCATGTTGTTCCATTGTTTAAAAAGGGTTCTAAAAGTAAACCTAGCAATTATAGACCGGTTAGTTTGACTTCAGTGGTGGGCAAATTAATGGAAAACATACTTAGAGATAATATTTATAAGTATCTGGATAAAGAGGGTCTAATTAGGAACAGTCAACATGGATTTATGCCTGGAAGGTCATGTTTGACTCATCTTCTTGAATTTTTTGAAGAGGTTACTAGGGAAATTGACGAGGGTAAAGCAGTGGATGTTGTCTATATGGACTTCAGTAAGGCCTTTGACAAGGTTCCTCATGGAAGGTTGGTTAAGAAGGTTCAACTGTTGGGTATAAATGCAGGAATAGCAAGATGGATTCAACAGTGGCTGAATGCGAGAAGCCAGAGAGTAATGGTGGATGGCTGTTTGTCGGGTTGGAAGCAGGTAACTAGTGGGGTGCCTCAGGGATCTGTGTTGGGTCCTTTGTTGTTTGTCATGTACATCAATGATCTGGATGAAGGGGTGGTAAATTGGATTAGTAAGTATGCAGATGATACCAAGATAGGGGGTGTTGTGGATAATGAAGAGGATTTCCAAAGTCTACAGAGTGATTTAGGCCAGTTGGAAAAATGGGCTGAAAGATGGCAGATGCAGTTTAATGCTGATAAATGCGAGGTGCTATACCTTGGCAGGACAAATCAAAATAGGACGTACATGGTAAACGGTAGGGAATTGACGAATACAGTTGAACAGAGGGATCTGGGAATAACCGTGCATAGTTCCTTGAAGGTGGAATCTCATATAGATAGGGTGGTAAAGAAAGCTTTTGGTATGCTAGGCTTTATAAATCAGAGCATTGAGTATAGAAGCTGGGATGTAATGTTAAAATTGTACAAGGCATTGGTGAGACAAAATCTGGAGTATGGTGTACAATTTTGGTCGCCCAATTATAGGAAGGATGTCAACAAAATAGAGAGGGTACAGAGGAGATTTACTAGAATGGTGCCTGGGTTTCAACAGCTAAGTTACAGAGATAGGTTGAATAAGTTAGGTCTTAAATACATAAATGATCTGGATGAGGGAATTGAAGGCAATATCTCCAAATTTGCGGATGACACTAAGCTGGGGGGCAGTATTAGCTGTGAGGAGGATGCTAGGAGAATGCAAGGTGACTTGGATAGGCTGGGTGAGTGGGCAAATGTTTGGCAGATGCAGTATAATGTGGATAAATGTGAGGTTATCCACTTTGGTGGCAAAAATAGGAAAACCGACTACTATCTAAATGGTGGCCGATTAGGAAAAGGGGAGATGCAGCGCGACCTGGGTGTCATGGTACACCAGTCATTGAAAGTAGGCATGCAGGTACAGCAGGCAGTGAAGAAAGCCAATGGAATGTTAGCCTTCATAGCAAACGGATTTGAGTATAGGAGCAGGGAGGTGCTACTTCAGTTGTATAGGGTCTTGGTGAGGCCACACCTGGAGTATTGCGTACAGTTCTGGTCTCCAAATCTGAGGAAGTACATTATTGCCATAGAGGGAGTGCAGCGAAGGTTCACCAGACTGATTCCTGGGATGTCAGGACTGTCTTATGAACAAAGACTGCATAGACTCGGTTTATACTCTCTAGAATTTAGGAGATTGAGATGGGATCTTATAGAAACTTACAAGATTCTTAAGGGGTTGGACAGGCTAGATGCAGGAAGATTGTTCCCGATGTTGGGGAGGTCCAGGACAAGGGGTCACAGCTTAAGGATAAGGGGGAAATCCTTTAGGACCGAGATGAGAAGGAATTTTTTCACACAGAGAGTGGTGGGTCTCTGGAACTCTCTGCCACAGAGGGTAGTTGAGGCCAGTTCATTGGCTATATTTAAGAGGGAGTTAGATGTGGCCCTTGTGGCTAAGGCGATCAGAGGGTATGGAGAGAAGGCAGGTACGGGATACTGAGTTGGATGATCAGCCATGATCATATTGAATGGCGGTGCAGGCTCGAAGGGCCGAATGGCCTACTCCTGCACCTAATTTCTATGTGTCTATGTTTCTATGTCTTTATTCTCTGGAGCGCAGAAGGCTAAGGGGGGACTTGATAGAGGTCTTTAAATGATGAGAGGGATAGACAGAGTTGATGTGGACAAGCTTTTCCCTATGAGAATAGGGAAGATTCAAACAAGAGGACATGCCTTTAGAATTAAGGGACAGAGGTTTAGGGGTAACATGAGGGGGAACTTCTTTACTCAGAGAGTGGTAGCGGTGCGGAATGAGCTTCCAGTGGAAGTGGTGGCGGCAGGTTCGTTGGTATCATTTAAAAATAAATTGGGTAGGCATATGGATGAGAAGGGTATGGAGGGTTATGGTATGAGTGCAGGCAGGTGGGACTAAGGGAAAAATGTTGATCGGCATGGACTTGAAGGGCGGAGATGGCCTGTTTCCGTGCTGTAATTGTTATATGGTTATATGGTTTACAAATGCAATTGAAAATTCAAAACGTGGTTTGCTTGGAAAATGCAAAACGTGGGTAGGTTTCAAAATACTAATGGCTGTTTAGTTTGGAAATGCAAAAGGTGGTTTTCTTTGAAAACGCAAAAGGTGGTTTTCTTTGAAAATGCAAAAGGTGGTTTGTTTCGGAAATGCAAAAGGGAGTGTGCTTTGAAAATGAAAAAGGTGGTTTGCTTTGAAAGTGCAAGAGGTAGTTTGCTTCGAAAATGCAAAAGATAGTTTGCTTTCAAAATGCAAAAGATGGTTTGCTTTCAAAATGCAAAATTAGGTTTTGTTTCACGCGGCAAAAGGTGGTTTGGTTTGAATATGTAAATGTGTTTGCTGTGAAAATTCGAAAGGTTTGCTTTGAAAATGCACAAGGGTTGCTTTCAACATACAAAGGTTTGCTTTGAAAATGCAGAAACTTTGCTTTGAAAATGCAAAAGCAGGTTTGGTCTAAAAATGCAAAAGGAGATTTTGTTTAAAAATGCAAAAAGGTTGTTTGTTTTGAAAATACAAATGGTGGTTTCGTTTGGAAATGCACATAGTGGTTTTGTTTGAAAATGCAAAAGGTGGTTTTCTTTGAAAATGTAAAATGAGGTTTTGTTTCAAAAGACAAAATATGGTTTGGATTGAAAATGTAAATGGCAGTTTTGATTGATTATGCAAAAGGTGGTTTGGTTTGAAAATGCAAAAGGTGGTTGATTTGACAATGCAAAAGGTGGTTTGCCTTGAAAGTGCAAAAGGTTTGCTTTGAAAATCCAAAAGGAGGGTTGGTTTGAAAATGCCAATGGAGGTTTGGTTTGAAAATGGAAAAGGTTGTTGAATTTGTCATAGGAAAAGGTTGTTTGGCTTCAAAATGCAAAAGGTTTGCTTTGAAAATGCAAAAGGTTTGCTCTGATAATGAAAAAGATTTGCTTTGAAAATGCAAAAGGTTTATTTTGAAAATGCAAAAGGTTTGCTTTGAAAATGCAAAAGATTTCCTTTGGAAATGAAAAGGTGGTTTGCTTTGAAAAATGCAAATGGTGGTTTGGTTTGAAAATGTAAATTGTGGTTTGGTTTGAAAATGCAAATGGTGGATTAGTTTGAAAACGCAAAAGGTGGTGTCCTTTGAAAATGAAGAAGGTGGTTGGCTTTGAAAATACAAAGGCAGGTTTGGTATGGAAATGCAAATGATGGAATGGTTTGAAAATGGAAAAGGTTTGCTTTTAAAATGTAAAAGGTGGCAGTTTGCTTTGAAAATAAAATGGTTTGCTTGGTAAAGGCAAATGGTGATTTGCTTTGAAAATGCAAAAGGTGGTTTGATTTGATAATGCGAAAGGTGATGTGCTTTGAATATTAAAAAGGTGATTTGCTTTGAATATGCAAAAGGTGGTTTGCATTGAAAATGCAAATTGTGGCTTGCTTTGAAAATGGAAACTGTGGCTTGGTTTGAAAATGCAAAATAATTTCTTTGAAAATGCAAAAGTTTTGTTTTGAACATGCAAAAGGTTTGCTTTGAAAATGAAAAATGTATGTTTTGAAAATGCAAAAGGTGGTTTGCATTCAACATGCAAAGGGTGATTTGCTTTAATAATGCAACATTTTTGCTTTGAAAATGCAAATGGAGGTTTGGTTTGTAAATGCAAATTGCGGTTTGGTTTTAAAATGCAAATGGTGCTTTGGTTTGAAAATGCAAATAGTGGTTTGTATTGAAAATGCAAATGGTGGTTTGGTTTCATATTGCAAATGGTGGTTTAGTTTGAAAATGCAAAAGGTTTCCTTTTAAAAAGCAAAAGTTTGTTTGCTTTGAAAGTGCAAAAATTGGTTTGCAGTAAAAATGCAAAAGGTTTGCTTCGAAAATGCAAATGGTGGTTTAGTTTGTAAATACAAATGGTGGTTTGGTTTGAAATTGCAAATGGTTGTTTTGTTTGGAAATGCTGAAGATGGTTTAGTTTGAAAATGCAAAAGGTTTGCTTTAAAAATGCAAAATGTGGTTTGCTTTGAAAGCGCAAAATGTAGTTTGCATTGAAAATGCAAATGGCTGTTTTCCAAGAAAATGCATGGGTGGTTTGCTTTGATAATTGAAAAGGTGGTTTGCTTAGAAAATGCAAAAAGATTTGCTGTGAAAAAGCAATAGGTTGTTTGCTTTGAAAATGCAAAAGGTGCTTTGCTTTGAAAATGCTAATGGTGGTTTTGTTTGAAAATACAATTGGTGGTTTTGTTGGAAAATGCAAATGTTGGTTTGGTTCGAAAATGAAAATGGTGGTTTGGTGTCAAGATGTAAAATGTTTGGTTTGAAAATTAAAAAGGATTTGATTGAAAATACATATGTTGGTTTGGTTTGAAAATACAAATGGTGATTTGCTTTGGAAATGCAAATGGTGGTTTGGTGTGAAAATGCAATATGTGGTTTGCTTTTAGAATGCTAATGGTGGTTAGCTTTGAAAATGCAAAAATATGGTTTGCTTTGAAAATGCAAAAATGTGGTTTGCTGTCAAAATGCAAAAGGTGATTTGCTATGAAAATGGAAACGGTGGTTTGCTTTAAAAATCCAAAAGGGTTGGTTTGAAAATGCAAAAGGAAGATTGGTTTAAAAATGCAAAAGGAGCGTTGGTTTAAAAATGCTAATGGTGGGTTGTTTTGAATACACAAATGGTGGTTTGGTTCGGAAATGCAAAAGGTGGTTTCTTTGAAAATGCCAAAGGTGGTTTGCTATGAAAATGGAAAAGTAGTTTTCTTTGAAATTGCAAAATTAGGTTTTGTTTCCAAAGGCAAAAGGTGGTTTGGTTTGAACATTTAAATGGCGGTTTGGTTTGAATATGCAAATGGTGGTTTCGTTTGAACATGCAAATGTTGGTTTCGAATGAAAATGCAAAAGGTTTGGTATGAAAATGCAAAAGGATGGGATTGAAAATGCAAATGGTGGTTTGGTTTGAAACCACGAATTGTGGTTTGGTTCGAAAATGCAAATAGTTGTATGGTATGAAAATGAAAATGAAAATTAGTTTGAAAACTTAAAAGAAGGTTCGGTTTGAAAATTGAAATGGTTGTTTGCTTCGAAAATGCAAAAGTTGGTTTGCTATGAAAATTCAAACGGTTTGCTTTGAAAATGCAAAAGGAGATTTGGTCTGAAAATGCAAAAGGAGGTTTGGTTTCAAAATTCAAAAGGTTGTTTGGTTTGAAAATGGAAATGGTGGTTTCCTTCGAAAATGCAAATAGTGGTTTGGTTTGAAAATTCAAAAGGTGGGCTTCAAAAATGCAAATGGAGGTTTTGTTTGTGAATGCAAATGTTTTGCTCAGAACATGCAAAAGGTTTGCTTTGAAAATGAAACATGTTCGGTTTTAAAATGCAAATGATTTGCTTTGAAAATGCAAATGATGGTTTCCTTTGAAAATGCAAAAGGTTTGCTTTGAAAATGCAAAAGGAGGTTTGGTTTGAATCTGCCAAAGTAAGTTTGTTATGAAAATACAAATGGTTTGCTTTGAAAATGTAAAAGGTTTGCTTTGAAAATCCACAAGGAGGTATGGTTTGAAAATGCAAAAGGAGGTTTGGTTTGAAAATGGAAAAGTTTGTTTGGTTTGAAAATGGAAATGTTTGTTTGGTTTGAAAATGCAAATGGTGGATTCCTTTAAAAAAGCAAATGGTGGTTTGGTTTGAAAATGAAAATGTTTGTTTGGTTTGAAAATGCAAATGGTGGATTCCTTTAAAAAAGCAAATGGTGGTTTGGTTTGAAAATGCAAAAGGTTTCCCTTGAAGATGCAAAAGGTTTGCTTTGAAAATGCAAAGGATTAGCTTTGAAAATGCAAAAGATTAGCTTTGAAAATGCAAAAGGTTTGCTTTAAAAATGAAAAAGGAGGTTAGGTTTGAAAATGCTAAATATGGTTTGGTTTTAAAATGCAAAAGAATCGGATTGAAAATTCAATAGTGGTTTGGTTTGAAAATCCAAACTATTTGCTTGCAAAATGCAAAACTATTTGCTTTGAAAATGCGAAAAGTTGTTTGCGTTGAAAATGCACAAGGTGGTTTGCTTTCAAAATGACAAAGGTGGTATGCTTTGAAAATGCAAAGTGTTTGCTTTGTAAATGCAAAAGGTTTTCTTTGAAAATGCGAAAGGTTTGCTTTGAAAATGCAAATGGTTTGCTTTCAAAATTCAAAAAGTGGTTTGGTTTGAACATGTAAAATGTTTGCTTTGAAAATGCAAAAAGTTGTTTGCTTCGTAAATGCACAAGATGGTTTGCTTTGAAAATGCAAAAGGTGGTTTGCTTTTAAAATGCAAAAGGTCGTTTACTTGGAAAATGGAAAACGTGGTTCGCTATGGAAATGCAAAAGGTGGCTTGGTGTAAAACTGCGAATGGTGGTTTGCATTGAAAATGCAAATACTGGCTTGGTTTGAAAATGCAAATGCTGTTTTGTTTCGAAAATGAAAATGGTGGATTGGTTTGAATATGAAATGGTGGTTTGGTTTGAAAATGAAAATCGTCCTTTGATTCAAAAATTCAAAAGCTTAGGCTTGAAAATGCAAAAGGATTGGATTGAAAATGCAAATGATGGTGTCGTTTGAAAATGCAAAAGGAATGGTTTGAAAATGCAAAAGATTTGCTTGGAAAATACATAAAGTGTTTTGCTTGGAAAATGCAAAAGTTGGGTAGGTTTGTAAATACTAATGGCTGTTTGCTTTGGAAATGCAAAAGGTGGTTTTCTTTGAAATTGGAAAAGGTGGTTTTCTTTGAAAATGCAAAAGGTGGTTTGCTTCGGAAATGCAAAAGGTGTTTTGCTTTGAAAATGAAAAAGGTGGTTTGCTTTGAAAGTGCAAGAGGTAGTTTGCTTTGAAAACGCAAAAGATAGTTTGCTTTCAAAATGCAAAATTAGGTTTTGTTTCACACGGCAAAAGGTGGTTTGGTTTGAATATGCAAATGGCACAAGGGTTCCTTTCAACATGCAAAGGTTTGCTTTGAAAATGCAAAAAGTTTGCTTTAAAATGCAAAAGTAGGTTTGGTCTGAAAATGCAAAAGGAGGTTTGGTATGAAAATGCAAGGGGTCGTTTTCTTTGAAAGTGCAAAATGAGGTTTTGTTTCAAAAGGCAAAATATGGTTTGGATTGAAAATGTAAATGGTAGTTTGATTTGATTATGCAAAAGGTGGTTTGGTTTGAAAATGCAAAAGTTGGTTGATTTGACAATGCAAAAGATGGGTTGCTTGAAAGTGCAAAAGGTTTGCTTTCAAAATCCAAAAGGAGGTTTGGTTTGAAAATGGAAAAGGTTGTTTGGTTTGAAAATCCAAAAGGTTTGCTTTGAAAATGCAAAAGGTTTGCTCTGATAATGCAAAAGGTTTGCTTTGAAAATGCAAAAGGTTTATTTTGAAAAAGCAAAAGGTTTTCTTTGATAATGCGAAAGGAGGATTGGTTTGAAAATGCAAAAGGAGGTTGGGTCTGAAAATGCAAAGATTGTTTGGTTTGAAAATGCAAATGTTGTTTTGGTTTGAAAATGCAAATTGTGGTTTGGTTTGAAAATGCAAAAGGTTTGCTTTGAAAATGCAAAAGGTTTGCTTTTAAAATGCAAAAGGTTTGCTTTGAAAATGCAAAAGATTTCCTTCGAAAATGTAAATTGTGGTTTGGTTTGAAAATGCAAATGGTGGATTAGTTTGAAAACGCAAAAGGTGGTGTCCTTTGAAAATGAAGAAGGTGGTTTGCTTTGAAAATGCAAAAGCAGGTTTGGTTTGGAAATGCAAAAGATGGAATGGTTTGAAAATTGAAAAGGTTTGCTTTTAAAATGTAAAAGGTGGCGGATTGCATTGAAAATAAAATGGTTTGCTTGGTAAAGGCAAATGGTGGTTTGCTTTGATAATGCAAAAGGTGATTTGCTTTGAATATGCAAACGGTGATTTGCTTTGAATATGCCAAAGGTGGTTTGCATTGAAAATGGAAATTGTGGCTTGGTTTGAAAATGCAAAAGGATGTCTTTGAAAATGCAAAAGTTTTGTTTTGAACATGCAAAAGGTTTGATTTGAAAATGAAAAATGTTTGTTTTGAAAATCAAATGATGGTTTGCTTTAAAAATGCAAATGGTGGTTTCCTTTGAAAATGCAAAAGGTGGTTTGCTTTCAACATGTAAAGGGTGGTTTGCTTTAAAAATTCAAAATTTTTGCTTTGAAATTGCAAAGGGAGGTTTGGTTTGTAAATGCAAATTGCGGTTTGGTTTTAAAATGCAAATGGTGGTTTGGTTTGAAAATGCAAACGGTGGTTTGGGTTGAAAATGCAAATGGTGGTTTGGTTTCATATTGCAAATGGTGGTTTAGTTTGATAATGCAAAAGGTTTTCTTTAAAAATGCAAAAGTTTGTTTGGTTTGAAAGTGCAAAAATTGGTTTGCTGTAAAACTGCAAAAGGTTTGCTTCGAAAATCCAAATGGTGGTTTGGTTTGTAAATACAAATTGTGGTTTGGTTTGAAAACGCAAATGGTTGTTTGGTTTCAAAATGCAAATGGTGGTTTGGTTTGTAATTGCAAATGGTTGTTTTGTTTGGAAATGCTGAAAGTGGTTTGGTTTGAAAATGCAAAAGGTTTGCTTTAAAAATTTTAAATGTGGTTTGCTTTGAAAGTGCAAAATGGAGTTTGTTTTGAAAATGCAAAAGGTTGTTTTCCAAGAAAATACAAAGGGTGGTTTGCCTTGATAATTGAAAAGGTGGTTTGCTTTGAAAATTCAAAAGGTGCTTTGCTTTGAAAATGCTAATGGTGGTTTTGTTTGAAAATACAATTGGTGGTTTTGTTGAAAAATGCAAATGTTGGTTTGATTGGAAAATGAAAATGATGGTTTGGTTTCAAGATGTAAGATGTTTGGTTTGAAAATGAAAACGGATTGGATTGAAAATACAAATGTTGGTTTGGTTTGAAAATACAAATGGTGATTTGGTTTGGAAATGCAAAAGGTGGTTTGGTGTGAAAATGTAAAATGTGGTTTGCTTTATGAATGCTAAAGGTGGTTAACTTCGAAAATGCGAAATGTGGTTTGCTTTGTAAATGCAAAATATGTTTTTCTTTGAAAATGCAAAAATATGGTTTGTTGTCAAAGTGGAAAAGGTGATTTGCAATGAAAATGCAAACGGTGGTTTCCTTTGAAAATGCAAAAGGAAGATTGGTTTAAAAATGCAAAAGGAAGATTGGTTTAAAAATGCAAAAGGAGCGTTGGTTTAAAAATGCTAATGCTGGGTTGTTTTGAATACACAAATGGCGGTTTGGTTTGGAAATGCAAACTATGGTTTGGCTTGAAATGCAAAAGGATTGGATTGAAAATGCATATAGTGGTTTGATTAGAAAATGCAAATTGTTTGCTTTCAAAATGCAAAAAAAAAGTGCTTTGGTTTAAAAATGCAATTGAAAATTCAAAACGTGGTTTGCTTGGAAAATGCAAAACGTTGGTAGGTTTCAAAATACTAATGGTTGTTTGGTTTGGAAATGCAAACGGTGGTTTTCTTTGAAAATGCAAAAGGTGGTTTACTATGAAAATGGAAATGTGGTTTGCTTTGAAATTGCAAAATTAGGTTTTGTTTCCAAAGGCAAAAGGTGGTTTGGTTTGAACATGTAAATGGCGGTTTGGTTTGAATATGCAAGTGGTGCTTTCGTTTGAACATGCAAATGTTGGTTTCGAATGAAAATGCAAAATGTTTGGTATGAAAATGCAAAAGGACGGGATTGAAAATGCAAATGGTGGTTTGGTTTGAAACCACGAATTGTGGTTTGGTTCGAAAATGCAAATAGTTGTATGGTATGAAAATGAAAATGTTGGATTAATTTGAAAACGTAAAAGAAGGTTTGGTTTGAAAATGGAAATGATTATTTGCTTCGAAAATGCAAAAGTTGGTTTGCTACGAAAATTCAAAAGGTTTGCTTTGAAAATGCAAATGGTTTGCTTTGATTAAGAAAAGGTTTGCTTTGAAAATGCAAAAGGAGATTTGGTCTGAAAATGCAAAAGGAGGTTTGGTTTGAAAATTCAAAAGGTTGTTTGGTTTGAAAATGCAAATGGTGGTTTCTTTTGAAAATGCAAATGGTGGTTTGGTTTGAAAATTCAAAAGGTGGGCTTCGAAAATGCAAATGGAGGTTTTGTTTGTGAATGCAATTGGCGGTTGGTTTGAAAATGCAAATTACGGATTGGTTTGAAAATGAAAAAGGTTTCATTTGAAAATGCAAATGTTTTGCTCAGAACATGCAAAAGGTTTGCTTTGAAAATGAAACATGTTCGGTTTGAGAATGCAAATGATTTACTTTGAAAATGCAAACGGTGTTATCCTTTGAAAATGCAAAAGGTGGTTTGCCTTGAAAATGCAAATGATATTTTGGTTTGAAAATGCAAAATTCTTTTGCTTTGAAAATGGGAAAAGTGGTTTGCTTCAAGGATGCAAAATGTGGTTACCTTTGAAAATGCAAAATGTGGTTTGCTTTGAAAATGCGAAATGTAGTTTCCTTTGAAAATGCAGAAAGGTGGTTTGCTGTCAAAATACAAAAGGTGATTTGCTATGAAAATGCAAACGGTGGTTTGCTTTGAAAATTCAAATGGGTTGGATTGAAAATGCAAAGGGAAGTTTGAGTTTAAAATGCAAAAGGAGGTTTGGTTTGAAAATGGAAATTGTAATTTGTTTTGAATACACAAATGATGGTTTGATTTGGAAATGCTAAGTATGGTTTGCTTTGTAAATCCAAATGGTGGTTTGGTATGAAAATGCAAAAGACTGTTTGCATTGAAAAAAATGATGGTTTGATTTGGAAATGCTAAGTATGGTTTGCTTTGTAAATCCAAATGGTGGTTTGGTATGAAAATGCAAAAGACTGTTTGCATTGAAAATGCAAAAGGTGGTTTGATTTCCAAATGGAAATAGCATTTTGTTTTGAATACACAACTGATGGTTTTGGAAATGCTAAATATTGTTTGGTTTGAAAATGCAAAAGGATCGGGTTGAAAATGCAAATAGTATGGTTGGTTTGAAAATGTAAACTATTTGCTTTCAAAATGCAAAATATTTCCTGGGATGTCAGGACTTTCATATGAGGAAAGATTCGATCGGCTCGGCTTGTACTCGCTGGAATTTAGAAGGTGGTTTGCATTGAAAATGAAAAAGGTGGTATTCTTTCAAAGTGCAAGAGGTAGTTTGCTTTGAAAATGCAAAAGGTGGTTTGCTGTGAAAATTCAAAAGGTCTGCTTTGAAAATGCAAAAGGGTTGCTTTGAAAATGCAAAAGGAGGTTTCTTCTGAAAATTCAAAAGGAGATTTTGTTTAAAAATGCAACATGTTGTTTGTTTTGAAAATAAAATGGTTGTTTCGTTTGAAAATGTAAATGGTGGTTTTGTTTGAAAGTGCAAAATAAGGTTTTGTTTCAAAAGGCAAAATATGGTTTGATTTGAAAATGTAAATGGTGGTTTTGATTGAATATGCAAAAGGTGGTTTGGTTTGAAAATGCAAAAGGTGGGTGCTTTGAAAATGTAAAAGGTAGTTTGCTTCGAACGTGCAAGAGGTGGCTTGCTTTGAAAATGCAAAAGGTGGTTTGCTTTGAAAATGCAAAGGTTTGCTCTGAAAATGCAAAATATTTGGTTTGAAAATGCAAAAGGTGGTTTGCTTTGAACAATGTAAAAGGTGATTTGGTTTGCAAATGCAAAAGATAATTTGGTTTGAAAATGGAAAATGTTTGCTTTGAAACTGCAAACTGATTGCTTTGAAAATGCCAAAGTTAATTTGCTTTGAAAATGCAAAATGTGGTTTGCTTTGAAAATAAAATGGTTTGCTTTGAAAAGGCAAATGTTGGTTTGCTTTGAAAATGCAAAAGGTGCTTTGCTTTGAAAATGCAGAAGGTGATTTGATTTGAATATGCAAAAGGTGGTTTGCTTTGAATATACAACATGTGGTTTGCTTTCAAAATGCAATTTGTGGATTGCTTTGAAAATGCAAATTGTGGCTTGGTTTGAAAATGCAAAAGGATTAATTTGAAAATGCAAACGTTTTGTTTTGAACATGCAAAAGGTTTGCTTTGAAAATGAATAATGTTTGGTTTCAAAATCAAATGAGGGGTTTGCTTTAAAAATGCAAATGGTTCCCTTTGAAAATTCAAAAGGTGGTTTGCTTTCAACATGCAAAAGATGGTTTTCTTTAATAATGCAAAAGGTTTGCTTAGAAAATGCAAATGGAGGTTTGGGTTGTAAATGCAAATTGCTGTTTGGTTTTAAAATGCAAATGGTGGTTTTGTTTGAAAATGCAAATGGTGATTTGGTTTGAAATTGCAAATGCTGGTTTATTTTGAAAATGCAAAGGTTTGCTTTAAAAATGCAAAACGTGGTTTGCTTTGAAAGTGCAAAAGTTGGTTTGCTGTAAAATTGCAAAAGGTTTGGTTTGAAAATGCAAATGGTGATTTGGTTTGAAATTGCAAATGCTGGTTTAGTTTGAAAATGCAAAAGGTTTGCTTTAAAAATGCAAAACGTGGTTTGCTTTGAAAGTGCAAAAGTTGGTTTGCTGTAAAATTGCAAAAGGTTTGCTTCGAAAATGCAAATGGAGGTTTGGGTTGCAAATGCAAATTGCTGTTTGGTTTTAAAATGCAAATGGTGGTTTGGTTTGAAAATGCAAATGGTGGTTTGGTTTGAAATTACATATGGTGGTTTTGTTTGGAAATGCTGTAGGTGGTTTAGATTGAAAATGCAAAAGGTTTGCTTTAAAAAAGCAAAATGTGTTTTGCTTTAAAAGTGCAAAATGTGGTTTGCATTGAAAACGGACAAGGTTGTTTTCCAAGAAAATGCAAAGGGTGGTTTGCTATGAAAATGCACAAGGTGGTTTACTTTGAAAAGGGAAGTGCGGTTGCTTTGAGAATGCATATGCAAGTGCAGTTCATTTGAAAATGCATAGGCAAGTGATTAAAATTCAAATCTTGACCACTTCCTCATTGCAGTGCACATGGATTTTAGAATCGCTACCACTTATGGCTGTGATGTTTGGCCATCTTATTCAGTGTCCCCCTCCAGCTGTCAGGGCTTGGGGATTTTTCCCTTCGATGAAAAATAAAACACTTATTAATGTTTAAAAAATGTTGAGATTCTCTCTCCTGTCAATCACGCCATAAACCCCACGGCCCATCCGGTGGGAGGGGAAGGGACTATAAACCCGGAAGTGTGGACTTGCCGCAGTCGTTCCATGATGGGGAGGGATAGGTCACGACTCTTAATCTGAACTGCGAATATATTGAACACTGAACACATGTCCACTAAACTGTGAGAGTGGTTTTATGTGCGTTCATGCCGTTTATTTGTAACTGCGTTTGGAAGGAATACATGTTTTACTTGCCTTTCGACTGTGCCTTTTGACTGTGCCGCTAATTGAAAAGTGTGCCTTTCGACGTTGCAGCTGACTGAACAATGTGCCTTTTGACAGTGCCGCTAATTGAAAAATGATTATTTTGACAGTGCCGCTATTTGAAAAATGTGCTTGTGCTTTGTGTTGTGTTGTGTGTGAGTGTGTCTTTGTTTGTGTGTGCGTGTGTGCGTGCGTGCGTGTGTGTGTGTGTGTGTGTGTGTGTGTGTGTGTGTGTGTGTGTGTGTGTGTGTGTGTGTGTGTGTGTGTGTGTGTGTGTGTGTGTGTGTGTGTGTGTGTGTGTGTGTGTGTGTGTGTGTGTCTATTTATTTGTGTAAGTGTTTGTCTGTTTGTGTGTGTGTGTGTGTGTGTGTTTGTTTCTGTGTGTGTGTCTTTGTTTCTGTGTGTGTCTGTGTGTGTATTTGTCTGTGTGTGTGTGTGTGTTTCTGTCGGGGTGTTGGAATGCTGTGGGGTTGGACTTGCTGCCTCCACACTGCCTGGAGTGCTGTACGGTTGAGTTTGCCGCCTACACTTTGTTTGCTGTCAGGTTGGACTTGCTGCCTGCACACTGCTTGGAGAGCAGTGAGGTGGGACTTGCAATATTTTAAGACTATTTCACAGTTTAAACTTTAATGAATCGTTTTTCCACTTGTAATGTCTGCGTGTTCTTCATCACAATGGGTATCGAATAGGCAGGAATGGTTGCGCTGTCGGAGAGCCACCAAGAGTGCATGGGGGGGAGAGGTTCAGGGGAGATGGACTGAATGCGTGGGGGGATGCAATAAACAGAGATGGTGGTTGAAGGGAGGGAGGAGGGGTAACTGAGTGAACTGCCGCCACACCAACTGTAAGTGATGGAATTGCCAGGCCACCAGCCATGACTTAGTGAACTGCAAGTCCAAGAATCCATTCAGTCCACAATGTCCATACTAGCCCTCTGGAAACCAGTCCATTCATCCCACAACACACACACTAGAGCTCCAGAGATCCACGCAAGGATAGACTTTCCTCCCCCATTGCTGTGATCTGTAAAACAAGATGAAATGGTCTAAAATTCGTTTTCCACCCTCTCCCCCTTCTTTATCACAGAGACATCTGTTTTCTGTAGAATCCCTGGCAGTTTCTGAGCAACCAGCCTACCAGACCTGCGTTTCTGAGCTGCCAGGCTATCAGGCTACCACATCAGTGCTACCATGAATTGTGTCACACCATCAGTAAGGCTCCCCAGTATGTCACTCCATCTTTACTACCATACAGTGTGTCAGTCCATCAGTAATACACTGAAGTTCGTCACTCCATCAGTACTATCCTACAGTCTGCCACTCCATCAGCTTTGCCACACAGTGTCTGTCCATCACTACTGTGCCACAATGTCACCCCGTCAGTCCTCTCCCACAGTATGCCACAACATCAGTACTTACACATAGTGTGTCACTCGATCAGTACTACCACACAGTGTATCACTCCATTTGTACTGCTCCACAGTGTGACACTCCATCAGTACTACCCCACAGTTTATTAGTCCATCAGTGCCAGCCCACAGTATGTCAATCCCTTCTTACCACATCACAGTGTGTCACTCCATCAGTACTATCCCACAATATGTCATTCCACTAGTACGACCTCGCAGTGAGTCGATTAATCAGTACTACACCACAGAGTGACACTCCATCAGAACCAACCCACAATGTGCCTTTCCAGCAGTAATATTCCACAGTGTGTGACCCTTCAGCACTACTCCGCAGTGTGTAACTCCATCAGCTTTATCTCACTGTTTTTTACTCCATTAAAACCAGACTGATTCCTGGGATGTCAGGACTTTCATATGGGGAAAGATTGGATAGTACTCCAATTCGGCTTGTACTCGCTGGAATTTAGAAGATTGAGGGGGGATCTTATAGAAACATACAAAATTCTTAAGGGGTTGGACAAGCTAGATGCTGGAAGATTGTTCCCGATGTTGGGGGAGTCCAGAACAAGGGGTCACAGTCTAAGGATAAGGGGGAATTCCTTTAGGACCGAAATGAGGAAAACATTCTTTACACAGAGAGTGGGGAGTCTCTGGAATTCTCTGACACAGAAGGTAGTTGAGGCCAGTTCATTGGCTATATTTAAGAGGGCGTTAGATGTGGCACTTGTGGCTAAAGGGATCAGGGGGTATGGAGAGAAGGCAGGTACAGGATACTGAGTTGAATGATCAGACATGATCACATTAAATGGCGGTGCAGGTTCGAAGGGCCGAATGGCCTACTCCTGCACCTATTTTCTATGTTTCTATGTTTCTATGTTTCTAAAACCCCCCACCCCATAATGTGTCACTATCAGAACTACCTGAGAGGTTATCATTCCAGCAGAATTATTCCACAGTATGTCACTCAATCACTACTACCCCAAAGTATGTGCCTCCATCAGAACTACTCCAGAATATGTCATGCATCAGCACCACCCCGCAGAGTGTCACCACAGGAATACCACTCCGCATTGAATTGCTCCGTCAGCACTGCACCAAACTATGCCACTCCATCAGGACAACCACAGAGCGTCCGTCCTGTGCTGCTGATTTACTCCAGCAGTTTGTGTATATTTACCGGACAGAGTGTTACTCCATTTGTGCTACCATACATTTTATCACTTCATCAATACTACATGTGTACCACCCCACAATATGTCACTCCATCAGTAATGCGCCATAGTGTGTAATTCCATCAGTATTACTCCACAGTGTTTCACTCCATCAATGCACCACCTCAGTGAGTGATTCCATCATACTACCCCACTGTGTGCAATACCGCCTGCACTAACACACAGTGTATTACTCCATCAGTACTACCCCGCCCCGTTTGTCACTTCAAATGTATTATCCCAGAGTGCCACTCCATTAGTACTACCCGTCAGTTGGATTCCATGAGACTTACCCCACAGTGTTTCCCTCCATCAGCAGTACCACAGAATGTGTCACTACATCAGTACTACCCGAAAGAGTGTCACTCCATCAGCACTGCCCTAGAATCTATCATTACATATGTATATCTCTATCAGTGCTACAACACCATGTGCCATTACATCAGGACTACCCCAGAGTGTGTCATTCCATAGGTACTAGCACCAAGTGCCATTATTTCAGTGCGACCCCGCAGCGTGTCATTGCATCAACACTAGCTGTATCACTCCATCACGACAACCACACAGCCGCACTGTGTCATTCCAATAGAACTACCGCACGGTGTGTCATTCCATCAGTGCTATTTCACAGTATCATTCCAGAAGTGCCACCCTACAGTGTCACTTCCATTAGTACTACCCACAGAATGTCAACCCCACAGTGTGTCCCTCCATCAGTACCACCAGTGTGTCCCTCCATCAGTACCACCAGTGTGTCCCTCCATCAGTACCACCACAGTGTGTCCCTCCATCAGTACCACCAGTGTGTCCCTCCATCAGTACCACCAGTATGTCCGTCCATCAGTACCACCACAATGCGTCACTCTATCAGTACCATCACCGTGTGTCACTCCATCAGTACCACCACATTGTGGCATTCCATCAGTAACACCACAACGTGCCACTTCACCAGAACCACCACAGTGCATCCCTCCATCAGTAGTCTTATGTAAATATGTGCAAGAGGAGGCCATTCTGCCCTTCGAACCTGCACAACCATTCAATATGATCATGGCTGATCATCCAACTCAGTATCCTGTCCCTGCCTTCTCTCCATGCTCCCTGATCCCTTTAGCCGCAGGGGCAACATCTAACTCCCTTTTAAATATACCCAATGAACTGGCCTCAACTACCTTCTGTGGCAGAGAATTCCGGAGACTCACCATGCGTTTTCCTCATCTCGATCCTAAAGGAATTCCCCCTTAAGCATAGACTGCGATCCCTTGTTCTGGGCCTCCCCAATATCGGGAACAATCTCCATGCATCTAGCCTATCCAACCACTTAAGAATTTTGTAAGTTTCTATAAGATCCCCCCTCAGTCTTCTAAATTATAGCGAGTACAAGCCAGGCCTATCTAGTCTTTCCCCATATGAAAGTCCTGATATCCCAAAAATCAGTCTGATGAAACTTCTCTGTACACCCTCTAAGGCAAGAATGTATTTTCTCAGATTTGGAGACCAAAGCCGTGCGCAATACTCCAGGTGTGGTCTCACCAACACCCTGTATAACTGTAGTAGAACCTCCCTGCTCCTATACTCAAATCCTTTCGCTCTGAATGCTAACTACCATTTGCTTTCTTCACTGCCTGCTGCACCTGCATGCCTACTTTCAATGATTGGTGTACCATGACACCCAGGTCTCGTTGCATCTGCCCTTGTCCTAATTTGTCTCCATTCAGATAATAGTCTACCCTCATGTTTTACCACCAAAGTGGATAACCTCACACGTATCCACATTATACCGCATTTGCCATGCATTTGCCCACTCACCCAGCCTACACAAGTCACCTTGCAGCCTCCTAGCATCCTCCACACACCTAAAACTACCCCGCAGCTTAGTGTCATCCGCAAACTTGGAGATGTTGCATTCAATTCCCTCGTCCAAATCATTAATATATATTGTAAATAGCTGGGGTCCCAGCACTGAGCCTTGCGGTACCCCACTAGTCACTGCCAGCCATTATGAAAAGGACCCGTTTACTCCTACCCTTTGCTTCCTGTCTGCCAGTCAGTTCTCTATCCACATCAATACTGAACCCCCAATACAGTGTGCTTAAAGTTTGTATACTAATCTCTTATGTGGGACCTTGTCGAAAGCCGTCTGAAAGTCTAGAAATAACAATCCACTGGTTCTCCCTTATCCATTCTGTTAGTTACATCCTCGAAAAATTCTACAAGATTCGTCAGACATGAATCACCTTTCGTAAATCCATGCTGACTTTGTCGAATGATTTCATCACTTTCCAAATGTACTGCTATCCCATCTTTAATAACTGACTCTAGCAGTTTCCCAACTACGGATGTTAGACTACCTGGTATGTAATTCCCCGTTTTCTCTCTTCCTCATTTTTTAAAAAGTGTGGTTACATTAGCTACCCTCCAATTCTCAGGAACTACTCCAGAATCTAATGAGTTTTGAAATGCATCCACTATTTCTGTGGCTACTTCCCTGAGTACTCAGGGATGCAGACTAACTGGCCCTGGGGATTTATCGGCCTTTAATGCATTCAATTTACCCAACACCACTTCCCAGCTAACATGGATTTCACTCAGTTCTTCCACCTTATTTGACCCCCGGTCCCCTGCTATTTCCGGCTGATTATTTATGTCTTCATTGGTGAAGACAGACCCAAAGTAGTTGTTCAATTGGTCTGCCATGTCCTTGTTACCTGTTTCTGACTGGAAGGGATTTACATTTGTTTTAACTAATATATTTCTCTTCACATATCTCTAAATACCTTTGCAGTCATGTTTTATGTTCCCTGCCAGTTTTCTTTCATAATGTATTTTCCCTTAAGCCCCTTGTTCTCATCTGCTGGACTCTGAATTTCTCCCAGTCCTCTGGTTGGGTGCTTTTTCTGGCTAATTTGTATGCTTCATCTTTTGTTTCTATACTATCCCTGATTTCCATTGTTATCCATGGATGTACTACCTTCCCCGATTTATTCTTTTGCCAAACTGGGATGAACAATTGTTGTAGTTCATTAATGCAGTGTTTAAACACCTTCCATTGCACATTCACTGTCAACCCTTTAAGAATCACTTGCCAGTCTATCTTGGACAATTCACATCTCATACCTTCAAAGTTACCTTTGTTTAAGTTCAGAACGCTTGTTTCTGACTTAATTATGTAACTCTCCATCCTAATGAAGAACTCAACATTATTATGATCACTCTTGCCCAACGGGCCACGCACAAAAAGATTGCTAACTAATCGTTCCTCATTACTCAATACCCAGTCTGGAATAGCCTGATCTCCCGATGGTTCCTCTACATGTTGTTTAGAAAACTATCCCACATACATTCCAAGAAATCGTCTTCCACAGCACCCCTGCGCAATAGATTCACCCAATCTATATGTAGATTGAAGTCACCCATTATAACTGTTTTACCCTTGTTGCACGCATTTCTAATTTCCTGTTTGATTCCATCCCCAACTCCACTACTATTGTTAGGTGGCTGTACACAACTCCCACTAGCGTTTTCTGCCCCTTCCAGTTTCGCAGCTGTGCCATATCGATTCCACATCCTCCAAGCTGATGTCCTTCCTTTCTATTGCATTAATCTACTCTCGCCAGCAACGCTAGCCCACCTCCCTTTCATTTCTGTCTATCCCTGCTGAATATATTGAATATCCCTGAATGCTCAGCTCCCAGCCTTGGTCTCGCTGGAGCCACGTCTCTACGCCAACTATAGCATAGTCATTAATAGCTATCTGCACATTCAACGCGTCCACCTTGTTACGAATGCTCCTTGCATTGAGACACAATGCCTTCAGGCTTGTTTTTACAACACTCTTACTCCTTATACAATTATGTTGACAAGTGGCTCATTTTGATTTTTGGCCTGGAAACCCACCACCACTTATTCTCTGTTTATTTATTTTTTCTTCTTTCCCCCCTACACGTTGGGCCTGAGTGCATCCCTTATCTGCCTCCTGCTTCAGACCCTGTCTGCTGGCTTTCTCTATTTGAGTCCATCACCACAACCGTTCTAGTTTAAAGTCCCCCCCCGGTAGCCTTTGCAAATTTTCGTGCCAGGATACTGCCCCCCCCCCCGGGTTCAAGTGCAACCGTCCTTTTTTATACAGGTCACTCCTTCTCCAAAAGAGGTTCCATTGATCCAGAAACTTCAATCCCTGCCCTCTGCACAAGTCATTCTGCCAGGCATTTATCCTCCACTTTTCTCCATTCCTATACTCCCTGTCGCGTGGCATAGGAAGTAATCCTGAGATTCTTATGTTTGCGGTTCTTTTCCTCAACTCTCTTCCTAACTCCCTAAATTCTCCTTTCAGGATCTCTTCTCTTTTCTTACCTATGTAATTGGTACCAATATGCACCACGAACACAGGCTCCTTTCCCTCCTTTTTCAGGATATCTTGGACACGTTCAGAAACATCCCGGACCCTGGCACCAGGGAGGCAAACTGCCATCCTGGTCTCCGGACTGCATCCGCAGAATCGCCAATCTGACCATCTAAGTATAGAGTGCCCTCTTACTAATGCCCTCCACTCTTTTCCTTACCCTTCTGAGCTACAGGGCCGGTGTCTTTACCGCGGACCAGGTCGCTGTTTCTACCCCCAAGTAGGCTGTCCCCCCCCAACAGCACTCAAACAGGAGCACTTATTTCCAAGGTGTACAGCCACTGGTGCACTCTCTAGCGCCCGCCTCAGCCCCTTGCCTCGCCTAACCGTGAGGAGATCCAAAGTCCTACAAATTACAAAGTACAGTACAGAGAGTGACAACAGTAAGGATGGAAGGCGAGAGAAAGAGAGGAGCGAGAGGTGCTGCATCCTTCGCCTTTTTTGTTTAGTTTTCGGACAATTCTGGGGCGGCAATGTTTCTGTTGTCTGAGTGTCGTGAGTCTTTGGGTCGTTCCTCCTCAGAGGTGATGAAGGCAGAGAATATTATTGTCCTATGGTTTAGTCAGATCTATTCCAGGCAAGCAGGGAGTGAATGCTTCCCGGGGTCAGTCAGCTGGAGTGTGCGGTTGAGGTCACAGTCAGTGAAGCCGCGATCATATTGAGTGGTGAAGCAGAGTAGACTCCGGGGGGGGCGATTTTAGTCCGGTGAGATGTGTTGTACTAATTCATGAACCTGTGGACTAAGGTCGCCCAGTCCAGTCCACCTTCAAACTTGGCACCAGAAGCCCTAACAGGGTCCCTGGAATTTGGCATTGCCTTGCTGAGTGAAACGGATTGACGGAAATCAGGCAAACAACATGACATGGAGAGTTTGAAACAATATCCCCTTTGCTGGAACAATGCCGCCGCTCCCAATTTTCATCCCTCAGTGTCTATCGCCACAATTCCCAGTCTTTGGAGTTTCTCAATCAATTCCCTGAATAAATCACAACCTGTCTGTCTCAGCAGGGATTTCACTCGGCTGATGTCATGTGTTTGCGAATCATTTCAAAATCTCTATTTTTAAACTCTGTTGAAACTTCACTGTCCCGATGGAGACGGAAAATGGTATAAAATCTCCAGGTATGTTATGCCTCAGCATTTCATTCCGAGACATTACCGGTAGCTCACGGGGACACGTCGCTGGGCAGAGAAAATGGGGAAGCGTTACTTGGAATATTTAGACGTGCACAAAATCTTGTACGTGATCATTGCTGCCGTTGGAGTCCCTGGTAAGTGAGTGAGCAGTACAATTCATGGTTTATAACTCCATCCGTGTGTTAACTAGTATTGACCTGATTCTGATCACGTTCCCAGATGATGATCGTTGTACAAGAATATGTGAAGAATATCAATCCTCTCAGTGAAATATTTTTGAATTAACGCAGTGGTTTTTCTTATTTTCAGACAGCCCGAACTAACCCTCATTTTCTCTCACTGCTGCCGGCCGTGAGCCACTAGAATGTTGTTCTTGCCTTGAGTGGCACCTTGCCCAGAGTTGTCCCAGTGCTCGGGGCAAGCAGGCAGGCAGGCAGCTCTCCGGGACGGTGTGACCGGGAGAGAGGGGTTCACATTGTGAAGTTCACTGTGAATGAGTTATTGATCAGAGTGAACAGCCGCTCCTGAGGACCCTGTGTCTCACTGTGTAGTCTATCTGTCACAGTCGGATTCCACCCACAGCCTGTTGGTCAATAATTGGATCCAGCTCCTGGACCAGTGGCCGCGGTTTTACCGGCGTGTGCGTGTGTGTGTGTGTGTGTGTGTGTGTGTGTGTGTGTGTGTGTGTGTGTGTGTGTGTGTGTGTGTGTGTGTGTGTGTGTGTGTGTGTGTGTGTGTGTGTGTGTGTGTGTGTGTGTGTGTGTGTGTGTGTGTGTGTGTTGTTACTGAACTGAACTCACTGTGGAATGAATCTATTAACGGAGGCACTCTGCTGCTGCCGGGTTCAAGATGTCCCTGCCTTCCCTCTAAGACCCTCCTGATCCCCATCAGATGCCGAATTCCCAGAGCTCTGGTTAAACGCGGCCGGCCGCTCATGGTTCAGTCTGTGAAAGCGGCCCCATCAGAGACTGTGAGCAGCAGCAGGGTTAACTATAGAAAGGACCATTGCACCTATTATAGCGGGTGGGTGGCTGCTCGTTCCCACCCCGTCTGCCCGTTGCCTTATCAACTTTCACCTGAAGCAGGCAGGCTGATCTGGCACAGTCGGAGCCGGCTCTGACATTGTTAAACTTGCAGTAGCCGCGCACCGACTCCAACATTCCTGACCTTGAGCTGAAAGTCGGGCCGGTGTTCAGCCCTGGAGACCGTGTTCAGTAAATGTCCTCTGTCCGTTCCCTTGTCTTTCCGCAGTCAATTTAGTGGCGATTGTGATCCTGTCCCGGGGAAAGTGCGGTCTCTCCACCTGTACCACTCGCTATCTGGTGGCCATGGCAGCGGCCGATCTACTGGCAGTCATCACCGAGGTTATTTTACGTCGGATTGAATCTCATTACTTTACAAGGAGTTTCCTGTCCATCACCCCTGTGTGCCGTGTCAACGAAGTATTAAGGTTTGCAGCTATAGACTGTTCTGTCTGGTTCACCGTCACTTTCACCGTTGATCGCTTTGTCGCGATTTGTTGCCAGAAGCTGAAAACTCAATATTGCACCGGCAAAACTGCGGCTGTGGTTCTGACAACAGTCGGCGTTCTGTTCTGTGTGAAAAACCTTCCCCGCTACTTCACACTGGAAGCCAGATATATCATCGACAATGTCCTTTGGCGCTGTGTCACTGTGGAAAGTTATTACACTGACTCCGGGTGGGTGGCATTTGACTGGATCGACACGGTTACAACTCCGCTCCTCCCTTTCGCTGTAATCCTGCTGCTCAACGCTCTGACAGTCCGGCACATTTTAGTGGCCAGTCGGGTCCGTAAGGGGCTGAGGGGTGAGAGCAAGGGGGAGAACCGCAGTGACCCGGAGATGGAGAGCAGGAGGAGGTCTGTGGTTTTACTCTTCACCATCTCCGGCACCTTCATCCTCCTGTGGCTGACGCTGGTTGTAAACTTCGTCTATTATCAGATCACAGGAACTGGAAATGATCTGAATGATGCTCAATATATCTCTAGCAAAGTCGGGGCTCTTCTGAGGAATCTCAGCTGCTGTACCAACACATTTATTTACGCGGTGACCCAGTCCAAGTTCAGGGAGCAGGTGAAGAGCGCGGTGAAATATCCGCTCACCTCAGTGCTTCGGCTCATTAATAAATCCCCGCGCTGAGTGCATCCATCCCTGATGCGGGCGGTCGCACCGTGTTCGCTCCGGGCTCCATCTCCTGACATTCACCGCTGGAGCCATGAGGGAGGGAGCAGCTGGCCGAAGTTGACTGGAAAGATGCCCTTGCTGGGATGACAGTGGAACAACAATGGCAGAAATTTCTGGGAATAACACAGAAGGTGCAGGATCAGTTCATTCCAAAGAGGAAGACAGATTCTAAGGGGAGAAAGTGACCACCATGGCTGACAAGGGACTTAAGGGACAGTATAAAAATTAAAGCGTAGAAGTACAACGGAGCAAAGATGAGCGGGAAGCA